>JAKTWV010000070.1:0-53261 GCA_030582235.1 Ruyongia ponderosae | reverse complement strand
CAGGGATTACACCGAATATGAGCCTGATAACATTAAGAATAACGAGTAAAGATATAGGAGACAAATGAATTGAGAATTCATATAATATAAACAAAGAGAATATTGATTAATAATAATATAACGAATCAAGATTACAACGACTGAGAAAACTAGAGACCATACATTTATATAAAGTACAGAGCCAAGTTTAACTACAATTAGATTAAGAATAATATATGCTAATAAAATAGGAAAAAAAAAAAAAACTAAAATTTTCTAATCTGTGGTCTTTCAAAGACTTTAAGACTTAATTGTAGTGATATATTAGTAATAAGTATTTAAAGTATCATTAGAAATGATTCAATGACCTCTTTTGGGTTTTCTATTTAATAATAACCTTTCTCCTACGAATAGTTTATAACAAATTTGATAACACAAATAAAACTTTTTCTTGATAATCGATTCTATACAAAAGAGTAATTGACTATTCTCCTTCTTCATTTAGATAGTAATATCAATATATCCAGTTTCTTTATTATATTTCAATTCTGTTTCCCATTCTTTACTAATTTCAGTCAAATATTCAGCAATTTCATTCCCAATTTGATCATTAACTAAAGTTGGAACACCTCTTTGCATCTTTCTTGGACTTTGCATATTTAATTCAATTGGTAATAATTTTATAATGATTTTCTTATCATTTGATGTTTTAAAATCATTAATGATATCAAATATGGCAATTGCATTTCTTGAAAAAATTGGAGAACTATTAAATCCAGTAAATCTACCAGTAATAGAATCATTAGCTCTTGAAGTATGTAAATCTGAAGGTCTTGATTCAATTGGTGATAAATTAAATGCTTGATACATTTCTGGAGAGATTAATGAATTCCCAACTTCAAATTCCATTAATAAACTTCCTAAATTATAAAGAATTGGCTTCCCCTTATAAATCTCAACACCTCTCATCATATGAGCACCATGACCTACAATGGCATCAGCACCTAAATCAATACATTTTCTAGCAAAATTTTGAACAAATTCAGCAGGTGTTGGATCATACCAATTGTTATTGATACCTTCATGAGTATGTAATGAAACGAAATTAAAATCTGATCTTAATTTAGCATCTTTAATAGATTTGAATAATTCATTGGCATCCCTTTCATTATAAAATGTCTTAACATATGCTCTTTTAGAACCATTCATGGCTCTTTCAATGTCTAAATTTCCTTCAAATAATGAACCAAATTTAAACCAATCATTATTGAATGGCCTTTTGATTTCAATTTCATTACATTTGGCAAAAGAATCTTGAGTTCCTAATAACTTATCAATGTTTTGTAATTGTTCGAATTGTTCATCTGGTAAGACATAACTTTTCCCCCATCTTAATGGTGCTAATCCTGCTCTTGGTAATAATCCAGCTGCTGGATTTGAAGCAAGCATCATTTCAGATCTTGTTGTACAAGTTGCCACAACACCAATTCTTCCATTAATGGTATCAATGAATTTTGGTAATACAGCTTCTTGTAAAGATCTTCCAATCCCACAATGAACAATATTTCTCCTTTCAGTGGCATTTATTGTATTAATGACACCTTGTGGTCCGAAATCAGCAGTATGATTATTGGCAAAACTAACCAAATTGAATCCCAAACTTGTCAATTCATCCAAGATAGGTTCCTTGACAGCAGTAGTGTATAATCTTCCAGTGGCAGGAGGTGTTGTTGTGAAATCTGGACAAATGAATTCAGCATTCCCAAAAGTTGTGTCTGCCTGTCTTAAAATGTTTACTAATTTGGATTCCAATCTGTTTTGTAAATTTGTGCTGGAGAATAGCAAATCACCAACAGCAACGAATCTGAGTGTCTTTGAGTCTTTAGTGGTTGTCATCTTGTTGATGGTGTTTTATATGGATGTTATGAATAAAAAGAAGAAGAAGAAGAAGAAGAAGAAGAAGAAATGTGGATTTTAATGATTTGAAGATAAGTGTGGCTTGAATGTGTGGGTTATCTTACAAGTTTGAAATATTACAATTTAGACATGAGTTAATGTTTTAGTTTATAATAGCCAATATAAATCATAAAATATCAAGAAATATAAAATATAAATCATGATGAATACAATCAATCATACAAATAAATCAGTTATTCAAAGATTCAAAGATTCAAAGATTCAAAGATTCAACCAATAACCCATAATAAATTCATCAAATCACAACTTGGATCTAACTTCTCTGTCTTCATACTCAGCAACACACTCCATCTCCACATTGACACCTTCATGAGGGAAACTAACAACAACACACGACCTGGCTGGTCTATGCTTGAAATGTTTATAAAAGACCTTATTAACAATTGGCAAATCTGATTTATCGCTAATGAACAACAATACTTTGATGACTTTATCAATACTGGTTCCTGCTCCAAGCAACGTCTTTTTGATATTATCAATGGCCAACTCTGTTTGTTCCTCGATTGTTTTTCCAAATTTGTTTGTGGTATAGTCGATTCCAACATGTCCTGAAGTGAAGACATGGCCATTTGACTTGTAAGCTGGAGAGTTGGCACCCGCACTTGGTCTTCCTGCTTCTTTGGCTGATACTAGAGTGAGCATTATTGTATTGTTGTATTGTTGTATTGATTGAAGCAGTAAAATAAGATGTATATAAAGAAAGAAAAAGGGAGAGCAAGACCTGTTATTTATATGAATAATTTGAAGTATTAAGAAGTATTTGAAGAATTTTGAGAGAAAGATGTCCCGAATAGGAAATAAGCGCGACGACTTTATTCGCTTTCTCCTGCTTCGAATCTTTCCAGTTGTTTTTTATGTTTTTAATTGAAATAAGGGCATAGTCTTAGTTAAAAGGTGATCATAGCACTAATACCTTATATAACTACTCTATAACTACTGTATTACTTACTTATTAGTATTTCCAAAAAAAAGTCACGTGCTCAGATCTGAAAATTTTATAAAGAAGGAAGAGCTCATCGCATCGCTTCTTTGTTCAAAACTCCAACAATGACACCAAATTGAACCAAACACAGAAAAATGACTATCCCAGAACCCAATAATGATGATAATGACAGGATACACATCTCTGATCTCTTCCAGGTGAACAAGACAGTCTATGGCGGAAGAGCATGTTTTTCAAATAGAAATATTGAATCAGAAAAGATTATATTACAGACAGAATCACCAATGAGTTCAACAATTTTGTATGAATTCAGAAAGGAAGTCTGTTCATATTGTTTCCAGTATCAGTTTGGTCAATATTGTAAAGTCAAGATTGAATCTATTCCAGAAATACCCAAAGATATTGATAATATTGATGAAGGTGGTGAAATAACGAGTAAGAAATCAAATAATAATGAGAAGAAGAAGAAGGAGAAGAAATTCAATGGTGCTGGATTATGGTTTTGTACAAATCAATGTCTTGATGACTTCATAACGAATATTGATCCCAAGTATGAATTAGTGGAGATATATGAATTGTTATTAGAGAATTTCCAAACTATATTAAAGAGAAATTCAAATTCAAATTTAAACAGCACGAATACTAATGATGAAGATGATGTTGAATTTGAACAATATATTGGGAATGAAGTTATAAAAGTTGATGATTTAAAGACTAATAGATTGACAACAGAGATTATTGATACTCATTGGATCAAGACACAAATTTGGGAAGAGAATAACATTATATTGAAAAAAATAAAGACAACAAAATTAATGAATCAATTACCAAATATTAATGATGATGAATATATCGCTGCTAGATTCATAACTTTATGTCTCTTTAACATTCACAACATGACAACAAGCTCTATTAGTAATGAATGTGAAAAAGGTGAATACAATAGATTACAAATATTTGAAAATTTACAATCAAATGAATGTTTGAAATTAAATCAATATTATCCATCATTATTAATCTCACAAATTAAAGTATATAAATTTTTAAAGATCCTATTACCAGATTATTTACAACCATTATTAACAATTGATAAAATAAGATCAATATTTGGTAAAGAATATGGTAATTCTTTTGGAATTTGGCAAATAAATAAAGATATGGACAATGACAATGACAATGAACATACAAACACAACAACAACAACAACAACAACAACAACAACAACAAACACAAATAGCATAGAAAAAAAAGCACAGAATCATCATCAAGAAGAACAACGTGATAAAGAAGATAAAGAATATTTAGGATATATGTTATTCCCTGAAGCTTCATACTTCAATCATTCATGTCAACCGAATTTAAAGAAATTTAGAATCAATAACAAAATGGCATTTAAATCAATATTACCAATCAATATTGATGATGAATTATCAATTGATTATTTCAATATCTTGAATGAACCATTCAAAAGGAGACAAGAGATATTATGGGAAAATTGGTATTTTAAATGTCGTTGTCATAGATGTATTAAGGAAGGTGAAGAGTTGGAATTGGAATCAGAATTGGAATCAGAATTGGAATCAAAATTGAATATCTAGAGAATAAGATTACCTTTATTCGTCTTCCAATATCGCTTCTTCTAATGCTGACTGACTGATACTGATTTCTAATTTAAAAAAACAGAGTCATGGGGAAAAGAGGTTAGTAAATAAGAAATATGGATAGATTTTATAGAGAGTGTGTTTTATGAATAATAAATAAAAACAAACGAAAACATAACATAACATAACATAACATACCTGATAGATCAGAATTAGAAACTGATGTGTAGTCTTGTTGTACCTGTCCTTGTCCTTGTATCTGGTGTTGATGCTGATGTTGATATTGTTGTGATTTGGGTGTCGATATTGGTGATGATGATGATTGTAGTTGTTGCTGTTGATATTGTTGTAATTTAGAGGTATCCCCATGACTTTCTCTCCTGATGGTTGCATTCATCCTTATATTCTGCTGTAATATATCATCATCATCATCTTCTTCTTCATAAATGTTATTATTATTATTATTATTATTATTATTATTATTATTATTATTATTATTATACCGTATTCTATTGTTTCCCAAATGATGTGTATCCAAATATGTCGTCGCTGCACTTGTATTTATTGCAGTGGTGGACGTCCCTGGTAATCGTTTCGACAAGATTCGAGAACGATGCAATAACAAGACTGAACCTTGTAAGATATCCTCCTTTGACGATGATCCTGATCCTGATGAAGATGAAGATGAAGATGAATCACTAGATGATTGTAAAGCATATGAATTTTGATGATATGATAAATCTCCATCGTCATAATCTTCTTCTTCTTCATCATCTTCATCTTCGTTGTCATTATTATGGCTGTTGATGGTGGTGTTTGAGACTGATTTGAATACAGGACTCTCCAGAATCATTCCTGTTCCTGTTCCTGTTCTTGGTGTCTTGTTGAATACCTTCAATGTCAATGTTGAACATGTATTGTTGTTGGGTTCATTCTGGTGATGTTCGTCATATAAAGATTCTGTCACTGTGTTTGTATTTGTGTTTATATCAGTTCCTCTTTGTATTTCAGACTTCAATTGTTCTAATTCATGCTCATATAGCCAGAATGCCTGTTGTTGTAAGAATTGTGTTGATACTTTGAATAAATCAGCCAGTTTGTTCCCTTTTGAAGATATTGAAGATGTTGTTAGTCTTTGTTGTTTATTTATAGTAGTAATGATGATGATGATCATACTTACAGTCTATGTCACTTCTTTTAGACTTTGACAAGATCGACCAGAGTTGTTGTTCCTTTTCCTCAGTCCATTGGATCTTTATTGATATTCATTGTTCTTGTTGTTAGTATTCAGAACATCTTTCTCTATTTCTTCACTACTGTTAAATGCTTACATTTGGAGGATCAACAAACCCCTTTCTGTCAACTGGAATCTTCAAATAGACCACCGTATTTTCCATTTACAATTTATTGTTATTTAATTAGTTGATCTGATCCTTTCAAAGAGTGTTGTTTTTTGAATGGTTACCAAATTGTATTGAATTTATTTATTTCTTGATTCCAAAACACCTTTACTCAAAATTCACAACAACAACAACTAAATACTAATAAATATGAATAATATCAATACCACATAACCATAATAAAATACCACCACCTTCCTTTAAACAAATAAACTAAAGACCAACAACCAAAACTGGGAAATTCTGCTAAAAAGACGGTTCTGTGGTGTCTGGATGTTTACTTACTAAATTTTTTAATTTTAAAAACAACAACAACAACAACTTCATCTTCACCAATTTAAAACCAATTTCAAAACCAACAAAATAACAAAGAATCAAACAGCTCATTCTCAATAATGGACACATGAATCACAAGTCCAAACTCGCCAGGAAACGTCTCCTGGAATCCTCCATCGACAGCGACAACAACGACACAGAATCACTCAAGTTGCAAATAAACAACTATGATTCCTACCAGGCAACGCCACCAACAAAGATGGACAGATCTTCTTCTCCAAGTTATAGTCTCTATGGTTATAATCAAGTCCCTACAATAAGAGTCTTTGGCGCATTACCATCAGGCCATACTGTCATGGCACACATCCATAACATCTTTCCATACATTTTCATCCAATATGATGGTCAAGATTGCTTCAAATTACAAAAATGTTTGGAAATTGCAATATTGAAATCATTCAAAAGAGATAATGGTGGTAGTGGTAGTACTACTACTACTAATAACAATAACAATAACAATAACAACTTGTTTGATAATTATGATTTAGCAAATGATGAATTCAAATATATCGCTCATGTATCTGTTTGTAAAGGTGTTCCATTTTATGGGTATCATGTTGGATATCAACAATATTATAAGATCTATTTATTACAACCTTCAATATCCAACAGATTGACTGATCTGTTAAGGAATGGATTAGTTGGTAATCAGGGTGTCAAATATGATGTCTTTGAAAGTCATATACAATATGGATTACAATTCCTAACGGATTTCAACCTGTTCGGTTGTGGATGGATGAAGATTAAGAAATTCTCAATAAGACCTATAACTTCATCAACATCTAATAGTCCAATGACAGATCAAGAATTACAACATCAATTTTTATTATCTGAATATTTAAAAGATTTCTCCAACATATCACAAACCAATAATAATTTGGAAAGAATAAGTTATATGGATTTAGAAATTGATATATTGGCACAAGATATCTTGAATAGATATGAAACTCATCAAAGAAACTTACATCACGATTTCATTGAAAAATTATCAATAGTGTCATCACAACCTATATCCCCATCAATCCAACAACAAAATTTAGTTCAAAGTACAAAAGATCTTTGGAAAGATGGTGATTATCAACGTCAATTGAATGATGCAAAATCATACATTCAGCATCAATCTTCATCATCACCTGGCCTACCAAGGACTGTGGATCATGAAAGTAATAGTGATCGATGGGTTGAATCAGATGAGAATGAAAAGATGTTTGAATATATTAAGATATTATCAGCAAAATTGGATATTGATGATAAATCTGATTCATTTGTTGGTTTTATCGATAATTCGAAATTTGAACATATAAAGACTTCTTTTGAAATGATTGATGAATTATTCTATGAACCACCATTAGAAAAAACTATACCATCTGATGATGATGTGATGGTTCAATCAACTCAAATCAATGATAATTTCACTGATGATGATCGAGATGACGACGATGATGACGATGACGATGATTTGGCTGATTTATCTACCAGTACTGCCATTGATGATGCAGTTAATGATAAGAACAATAGGAATACAAACGGTACAAGTGTCATAAGTGAGAAGAAAGATATAGACTATGACGATGGCTTTGATGATGATTCAGAATTAGATGCGATTTTTGCAGCAAGGTTTCATGATAATGATAATGTAATCGTTAATAAAACTGACACCAATGCTGTCACTGGTGCTTCTACTAGTAACAAGAATAACGATCATCAGAACGTGGTGAAACATCATGATACCAGTATGTCAGATTTGGAATTGACTCAAGAGATGAGTAAGAAATTTGGATTGTCGACTAAAAGAACTTTTTCCCAATTACAATCATTTCCAAGCTCACCAGTTGATGATATCCTGAATAAATATGACGATGATGAAGAAGATGATGAAGAAAACAATGAAGAAGAAGATGAAGATATTGTAGGTAATGATACGACTGTTGATCCATCATTGATACCGTCATTATCAACAGATTTCTTTCAATATCAATCTTTTAATGATCATGATGAGAAAAAAAATGGGAATGGTAAAAGATTCATCTATAATGTCCCACCACCACTTTCTCAATTGGATTTTGAAGCTTATGGATTGCCCACTATTGAATACAATGATCCATATTATATGGAAACTCCACCAAAGAAACCATTCATATGGGGGAATAAAAGAATCAAATTGTATTCAAAGAGATTGAACGATTTACCAAAATTGGACCTTGATGATGATGGAAAGGATAGTATTTCAAACATCATTTATGAAATGGTCAAGAGACCTAAACGTTTGTATGGATCGTTGTTTCCTAGTAAGAAGAGAAGAAAACTTGAACAAGTTAAAGATGAGGATAAAAAGTTTACGAGATACATATATGCTAAACTTCCACCATCTTACAAAGAAGTTTTGAATGAAGGCAAAGATGGCGTCTCATCAATACAAACTGAACTCAATCCATTGTTGACCTCTTCCAATGATACAATACCCATAATTGAAAAATCACAAATGAGTATAAATAGAGGATTTAAATTCAACACTCCTCAAATAAGAAAGAGAAGACCAGATGGTTCAATTGCATTGACTCAATTGATTATGGAAGTTCATATCAATACAAGGATGAATTTGAAACCTGATCCAAAGAAAGACTCAATAACTGCAATCTTTTGGAAATTTGTTAATAATAGTGAGGATGATGCTAAGGATGAAGATGAATTGAAGGATAGTCGAACTGGTGCATTTCTTTTAAATTTCCAAAAGAAGATAACTCCTTGTTCAAAAGGTTCTAATGAAACTTATAAGAATTACATGAATGAATTGAACATGGTTAAAGATTTCGCCATCATGGTAAGATTGCTTGATCCTGACATATTAGCTGGTTATGAAGTCAATTCATCATCATGGGGTTATATAATCGAACGGTGCAGAGAGATTTACAAATATGATTTGATTTCTGAACTTTCAAGAGTCAACCATAAATCACATCATGGGAAGTTTGGTGATCAATGGGGGAAGACTCATACTTCAACAATCAAGATTTGTGGAAGGCATATTTTGAATATATGGAGACCATTGAGATCTTCATTGAATTTATTGAAATATACTATTGAAAATGTTTCTTATCATGCATTACATGAAAGAATCCCAAAATTTTCTCATCAAACTTTAACAGAATTATACTCATCAGATCACAATGATTATGCTCAAGTTTTCCAATATTATTTCAGAATCCTTGAAATTGATTCAAAGTTGATTGAGACTCAAGAAATAGTGACAAGAGCTGCTGAAGAGGCAAGACTTATTGGGATTGATTTTAATGATGTGTTTTATCGAGGATCACAATATAAAGTTGAATCATTTTTGATCAGAATCAGCAAGCCAGAAAATTTCATGCTGCTTTCACCAAGTAAGAGGCAAGTCAGATATAATCAAAAGCCATTAGAATGCATACCATTGGTTATGGAACCATTATCAGGATATTATAAGAGTCCTCTTGTTGTCTTAGATTTCCAATCTTTATACCCATCCATCATTATTGCTTACAATTATTGTTATTCTACCGTGTTGGGAAGATTAAGGAATTATTCAGCAACATCATCTAACAATATTGGTGTTTCAAGCAAGATCAAACATCCTCCTGGATTGTTGAAGCTGTTAGAACATGATATAACTTTATCACCAAATGGATTGATGTTTGCCAAATGTACTGTGAGGAAATCCTTATTGGCTAAAATGTTGGAAGAGATCTTAGAGACAAGATTCATGGTTAAATCAACAATGGGGATATTAGATGATCATATGAAACAACTTTATAATAGTCGACAATTGGCTCTTAAGTTGATTGCTAATGTCACATATGGATATTCATCTGCTTCATTTTCAGGAAGAATGCCATGTTCTGATATTGCTGATGCTATTGTTCAAACAGGTAGAGAAACTTTAGAGAATGCCATCCGAATGATTGAAAATGATTCAACTTGGGGTGCTAAAGTTGTTTATGGTGACACTGATAGTTTATTTGTTTATTTACCTGGTAAGAGTAAAGAGGATGCATTTAAGATTGGTAATGCTATTGCTGATAAAGTGACCAGTAGTAATCCAGATCCAATTACTCTTAAATTTGAAAAAGTTTATCATCCATGTATGCTGATGGCTAAGAAGAGATATGTTGGTAATTCATATGAAAAATTGGATTCACCAGTTAAGTTTGATGCTAAAGGTATAGAAACTGTTAGAAGAGATGGACATCCTGCACAACAATATATTGTGGAAAAGGCATTGAAGAAATTATTTGAAAATCAAAACCTTTCAGAAGTTAAGAAATTTGTTCAAGATCAATTTTCAAAGATTCAAAAGAATCAAATCAATGTTCAAGATTTTTGCTTTGCCAAAGAAGTAAGGATTGGAACTTATAAAAACCCACCTCCAGGGGCTGTTGTTAGTGCCAAGAAGATGGAAAAAGATGAAAGAGATGAACCTCAATATAAAGAACGAGTACCATATGTTGTTATTGAAGAACAAGGCTCTATATTAAGAGAGAGGGCAATGTCACCAGAAGATTTCTTAGCAGGTGATCATAATTTGGATGCTGAATATTACATTACCAAGACTTTAATTCCTCCATTAGAGAGAATTTTTAATTTAGTTGGAGTTGATGTCAAACAATGGTATACCGTTATGACTAAAACAACAAAGAAAAGTTTCATCTTTCATAAGGAATGTTTGTTATGTGGGAAGACAATTCAATTTAATAATGAGATTTGTTCAAATTGCAAAGATGAAGGTGATTTAGCCACACTCAAGTTCAATGATGAATTAAGGAAAAATGAAGACAAGTTAAAGAAAATTAATATGATTTGTCGTAAATGTTCCAAATATGAAGATAAATGTGAATCTCATGATTGTCCAATATACTTTTCAAGAGTTCAACTTGTTAAAAAGTTACAAAAATTAGATGAAAATAGGTTGAAGTTAGATAAGGTATTAGATTGGTAAAAGGTTCAAGTAAATAGACTATTACATGTTCATATAAGTTTCATATATCGCAAGGAAGACGAGACAAACGAATTACACGTATAACTACTATCAAGTACAGAGATCAACTATTTGAAGAGGTTGTGTATTTCATTAATCTCTTTGATTTGAAATGGGAGTTGTATTCAGTGCTTATGAACAAGGAAACCGATTAACAAATTATGAATAACTTGAATAATGGGTTTCCAATTCAAGTATATCAAGCCAATCCGAACAGCTACTCTTGCAATATTAGTAGTAGTAGCTGGATTCTTGAATATACCATGTAGTTCTGCACTGAATTTTAATCACTTTTTAATGAATTTGTGAAAGTGTATTATTATCCTGTCCAATGATCTAGTAATATGAATAAAACCATGAATATCAGCAGATCTCTGGATAATGAATATACTTTATGCAAAGATTTGTAAAGGTCTTTAGCATAAAGATAAAACACTCTTCACATCATCAATAGGTAAGTTATTGCAATACGTTCGAGAGAAATCTAATCGTGATATCAGTGGAGTTGATTTCCTAGGGTATTAGAAAATGACTCACAACGTTCTTTTCGGATCCAATAGGAGATTACTGAACAAAGTTGCATCCAAAATCTTAACGGTATAGTACTAGGAAAATATTGGAACTGCAGTATAAATTTTTTTTCTCATATAAAATATTAGCGAGTAATTTTCGAATGTAGGTGTTGTACTTTGAATCTAAAAATTTGTGCTATTTCCATGTTTACTATTCCAAAAAGTGCCTCTTATTCAATCAATGAAGAGTACTAGTTATCCCTTCATACTATACAGTATCTTCTAACTTCCAAAAGAAAACTGAAGTAAAAAGTGTCAAAAAAAAAAGGTCGTACCCGGATTCGAACCGGGGTTATCCGGATCAAAACCGAAGGTGATAACCACTACACTATACAACCGTGTGGATGGCTGAAAAAAGCGCTGGAGGAATATGATAAAAATAAAGGTTACCCGGATCTTAAAGCTTGTTTTGTGGTTTTGAAGGTGAATCTAGCTCTTATTGAAACTAATGATTATATCCAGGTTGATATACAAGGGTGAGTTTAACGTTGATTAGTAAATAAGACTGAAAATAACAGTTGTAATTTGTCAAAGAGTGCCATTTTCAATTTATATCGTCAGATTTGATCACGAAATATCAAAAGATTTTCGATCGTTAATCCTGATCGAGTATTTTAGGATTTCAATCGTACCTCTTGATTATATTTAGTTGGAATATCTAAAACTTAGATTTTCTAGATATTGTTCTACGAGTTCTAGTCTTTTGTTTTATAACTGTTCTATCTTGTATTGCATTTCAGTTTAGGTTTGGTTTATTGAAACTTTTTTGATAAGTCATGATTCTTTAATTTGATTTGGGAATTGTCGATGCATCAAATATTTCAACTACATCTCATAGCTTTTCTTTGGTGATCATTATCTTTCATGATGAGAACTGTTTGATGATCCCTGATTACAGTGTTGTTAGAAGTTGATTTCATGATTATCTCTTTTGGTGGTTGTTTAGAATAGCTGGTATCTATTGATGTCATTGCTAACTAAATAAAGTCTTTGATTGAAAAGATGTTTCTGTTTGTGGCTTCAGTTTGAGAGATACACCTCTTCAAGTACTAGGTTGACCTCACCATCCATCACCATTTGTTATCAGTAGAGGAGTGTTTTCTTGAATACCATTGTCATTGGATGCAGGTCTAAATTCAGACTACCCTAAAAAAAGGATACTGAATTTCCGCTATATTCTTCAGACTTTCCCTTTTTTATATATTGTGATTACTATTTCCTTGTTTCTATTGTGTCAATATTGAAGGATTTTAACTCCATTAGCATTGACCTTTGAAACTATACTGATAATCGAAATCAATATATAACAACCCCCTTTTTCCCATTGTTTTAAGAGATATATATATATTATATCTTAGGATTTTGTAGTGATGAATATGCAAATACACAACCAATTTGAGTAAAGATCTGAATCTACAATACAGTCATAACAATTCTATCTCAAAATTCAAATAATGACTAGTAAGTTTATAAGTTATATAGATTGTCTTTGATCAAGATTTTTCTTTTCAAATGCTTTAAGTAAATTAGATAACAATTTTAAATCCTCATCATCATTCATATTAAACAAATATTCACCATAATCATTTCTTGCAAGGATTTTTAATATAAAAGATTTGTAGGTGGATGATTCAGCAATCATAAAGTTAAAAAAGCAATCATCATTGATGAATTTTTTCGTTCTTAATTTCATTAAAAGTGCCACAAAATCTGAAACCAATGATTTTTTTTGTCTGGCATTTGTCCTTCCTTCAAGATCATCAAAATTTTTTGAAATGTATATGTCGATTGAAAAATTGTCCTTCTTTCTTTTCTTCTTTGTGATAGTATTTGTAGTGTAGGAAGATAATGTGCTTTCTTTATTCTTCCTTGTATTTAAAGTTAATGATGATGAATTTGTAGTTGATAATGCTTGAGAATAGGCCACTGGTTGGACTGTTTCTGATATATTTGAACTAGCTTCATAAAATTCATCTTCATCGTCTTCAACATTATCTACAACATTATCTTCAACATCATCAACGTTATCTTCAATATGGTCAACTTCTTCTTCTTCAACATTTTCTTCATTATTGTCATTACCATTATCTACTTCCTCATCATTTGTAAAGAATAAACGATTATCATTATCATGATGATCATTAAATGAATCATCAGAACTGTGTTGTGTAATTTCAAGATCTTCATCAATATCATTAGACCTCTGAGCTGATAATGATGATAATGATGATGCTTTTGAGATTGGTGTATGATTGAACACTTCATGCATTATTTTCAAGGCTTTATTGTCTGTTAAACGTCTTATTCTTTTGAAAAACCTCCCATAAGTCTTATCTTTACAATATTCTTTCCAATAAACTGCAGGCACGTCAATCGGTATGAATCTTTCATAATCGAATTCATAAGCATCAGCCAAGTTCATTAATGTAGTATGTTCCTTTGAGAAATCATTCCTCTTTTGGATAACGGCTTGAGAATTCATTTGTGGTTCATCATTCATAAATCTTGGATCTTAATTCACTCTTTTGGCTATTCTTTCATAATCAGCTTTCTTTAGTTTGACCTTTCTATCTATTAAGATCTGATCACGTAAAAGAGTAGCTATAAGGCATAACTTCTCCTCTGACCAGCTTATTCTGCTGTTATTAGTGATAAATATCTTTATTCCTGGGACAGATCTTTGTTTCTCCATGGTGATTGGTTGATTGTATGAGAAAGATGATGAAGAAGACCGGTACGCGTTGTTGTTGTTGTTGTTGAACCTACAATTTGTAAAATGAGTTTGGCACCGTATCAACTTTTGAAAAAACCCGTGAAATTTTAAATTTTTGAGAAAATGGCAGATTTGTTTTCTCGACCAGAAATTTTGACTTTTCCAATTTACTATCTTTCTGACTTTTGATAATATCCAGCACCTTTTAGCTTTTCCGTGACTCCATGCTAGAACGAATCTGTCTTATTGACTCATAACCTGTTGAAAGTGAACAATGCTTTGGAAATGACTCTTATTGAGTAATCGGCCCTTGCTAAGATTCTTTCAATTACTTACTTTGCGTCATATTGTGAGATTGTGAGTTCTGAAGTCTGTATGTTTGCTGATACATATTTATCTTCTGATACATATTATTCTTCTGATGCATACTTGTCTTTTGAACCATGATCATACCATGATAAGAAGAGATGTTACAACAGTTGATCACAACGAGATTGGATCGCATATATATTGTCAAAATTTGAATATTAATTGTGGTTGCTAGACTTAAAGCTGACATTCGAATCACAGTTCTACAACCCAATAATTTCCTAGTTGACAGCTCCAGATCTATGTAACATTCATCTTCTTCTGATATATATATTGACTGATTGTAACCTTTGTTTCTATTGTGTCGGTATTGAAGTCAGATTTACTACTTCACTAATTGACCTTTGAAACTACTATTACGATAATCAAAAAATCAATATAACAACACCCTTTTATTGTTAGTATAATTAGAAATATCTAATTGACCTTTGTAAAGACGAATATATGTCTAAGTAGGGAAGAGGAGAAAGATTTACACTAGCAGTACGTACTTGTATTGTGTTTGTCTTTTCGTGCCCTGACCAATTGTATTCCTCGAAACCATTTTAATTTATTTTGTATTTTGTTTTCAAATTTCTCAATCAGTTCCCAGTTTCCCATTTTCTTGTCGATTTCACTTGTTTGTATCGCATGTCTGTTAGATCATATTACTACCCTTTGAAAAGGAAACTAGGAAATTCCGGGGTGTCGGTTTGTTCAAATAACATTGACTATCAAATGGCAGGTTTGCTTGGATGAATGCTTGATTTATGTCTAGTAGTCCTAGACTCAAAAATGAATTGAAGGTTGTACCACACGTTAAATCCTTTCGTGACCTTCAAAGCTACTACAGCTAATGGCCATCAGTTATTGGGTTAAGTATAACTGGAAAAAGGTAACAATTTGTTAACTTGAAACGTTCAGTTTTTGTTGATTGGAAATTGGAGATGTCTTCATGATTGCTGCTGAGACTTCACCTCAATGCAGAGGATGATTAACTCACACATATTTTCATACTTAGCTTTTCAAAAGTCATTTATTTCGGTTATAACAACATTAACCTTTTATTATATATTGAAATGATTTATACTACTTTTGTTCCTATTGTGTCGAGTATTGAAGTTAATTAATTTTACTTCATAGCTTTGACCTTTGAAACTATTACAAAAACATTCAATATACTGCCAATCCCTTTAATTGTTTTGAAAAATCGATAGAATTGCGATTAATTATGACTTGTAAATATCCACGAATATATATTCGACACTAATTGTGATCATATACTAACTTTTATACTACATCTAGGCCCTTGGAGTACTTTGAAAATCTTTACGCATACCAGATAAAGAGTTCAAGAGTATAAACTCTACTTTATCAACTAAAAGTGAATATACTGAGCAGTGTTAACTTAATCTATGCATATTTATCCATACTTGACGAATAAATTGAAGAAATATTGACTTTCAAGAAACAGAAGAATGAAAACATAAAAACACGAGAAAAAAAAAAAAGCTCTTCAACAACCAAATTATCAAATCGACATCCAGAAATATTAAGTTGACTCCCAGTATCTCAATATCATACTATGTACGTAAAGTGATTGTCTTGATCATAAACCATAAATTAAATCTATCATTTTTTTCAACCAATTATTGAATAGATAGCACCATGTTGTTGATGGCAATCGACTTTCACTCTATAAAATGGTTGCAGGTGTCTTGATTACTAACTGACTCATAGTCACGTATAACTTCAAACGTTTTAAACTCAAGCAGACTATCAAGTTCTGTTGCCATGGCTTCCACCCATATATATATTGTGAGACTCAGCGTGATTCATTACCTTTTTGATATTCTTTGGCACATAGGATAATTTCGGTATCAACTACGTACCTCAACATTTTGATTTGAAATTTGAAATGGAGGTGCCTCTTTCAAGAAGACAATATCGTGACGCAAATACCATTATATTGAAATGATTATAATACTTTTGTTCCTATTGTGTCAAGTATTGAAGTTAATTAATTTTACTTCATAGCTTTGACCTTTGAAACTACTACAATAATCAAAAAAATCAATATAAGATCCCCTTTAATTATCCTTTGTCATTAATGACTCGTAAATATCTAATAATTATCCACTAATAGTCTGATATATTCGACTCTAATTGACATACAGTAATCTAAATACAGGAAAGGTGATCAAAAAATGAAATCAATTGTAGGGTAATTTGTAAACGAGAGAGATAATTTGATAATTTCAAAATATAAATAAAACGTCAAAATGAATCCCATCATTAATCTATCAGATCATGTATCCATGTTGTCATATCTATCCCTAGGAATCGTTTGGCTCGTCCCATGTTTTTTAAGTTTAGTTCAGTAGCTACTAGCAGGTCATCCACATAAATTATCTCATATAGGTATGCTATCAAACAAAATTGACATACTACATACTTATACTAACTGATTTCAAAAGTAACACTTAAATGGTAAGATTTCAAGATCTTGATATTTACCACTGTCTTTTGTAATAAAGAGACAGTCAAATATTCACTGATTGTGTGATTCATCATTTATAATAGTTTCAAGAGATCAGACTCGAAAGAGTAATCAAGAAATAACCTATTCATGATAGAATAATGAGAAAACTTCTTCCTCAAATACAAAATTGTGCTAGACATATATATATATATTCAGATCTGAAATCGAAAGACCAGCTGATCTTATTGAATATTATTTAGATTATATGATCATTCTTGTTCCTATTGTGTCGAGTATCGAAGTTATAAGTACTTCACAGCTTTGACCTTTGAAACTATCATAAAATCAAAAATCAAAACATATAGCAAATATATCCGTTTAATGAACTATTACTTTAAAGTTTAATACTGACTTGTAATCACTATTAGGCGATTCATAGACAGATTTGACTACTATAAAGATCACTTGCTTCATGATACAAATTCAGTGGTGTCAGGATGTCTATAAAGCATGTACCAGGGTTAAAATTTGGACGACGTCGACGACGAAGATTATAATTTATTTGAATATCCATAATCCATTTCTTTATTTCAAATCAACATCAGCGCTTTTGTAAAGAAGACTTGAATCTTCATACAACAGCTATCATTTACTTTATGGTTAGGGGTTAGGAGCCATGATTGATGGATTATCGTTCTGTTAATTATATGTGCGTACTTAAGCCTTTTGTTAAACTCTTACACCCTCCACCTACTAAACTCAGTGTCATAACACTAAACTATTTTTAACAGATAGTCTAGACGCTGTTCTCTAATCCGTTTATTAATCGGCAAGTGCGTTCATGTGGTGTCTTTCAGATCAGGAGAAAATATAGATCTAATGATTATTGTTCAAAGATGTCATGATCTATTTATGCATTGAATATCTTGATTGGTATTATTTATCAGTTATGATGTTTATTAAATGTTAACCATGAGCAAGATTAATGGATTTATATACAGTCTCATGAGTCATGACAATGAACAATAAAACTCTGAATTGATGACTACAATTGTATTCAGCTACATTGAAATGATTATCTCATTTTTGTTCCTATTGTGTCAATATTGAAGTAAATTTTACTTCTTTTATATGACCTTTGAAACTGCTACAATAATCGAAAGACTCAATATAGTAATATCCCCTTTCCAATTATTTAAAAAGTAATGAATATTGTAAGTAACAACGACAATCTATAAATCAAACAGAAATCAGAGATCATGAGAAGTGTTTTGGTAGGGACACGTCCAGCCTATATAATATGAAACAATCTTCAATCTTCTGCTTTCATCCTCCTTTTATATTCTCTTTACCTTTCTTTTAACCAATCACCTGTCACACAGTTTTTTAAAACCAGGTACCTGAGGTTCTGCTTTCAAGTTTATTATACCAAGTGTAGCCCGTATGTGGTGATCAGCTCCTTCATATACTTTTCCAACTCCATGGTAGATGGATCATTGCAATTTGAGGCAACAACTAATCAAATTAACAAATTCATTGTGACTTTGATACAAGTTTTTAATTTGTGTTGCCTTTATCTTGCCTGCTGGACCAGATAATTTGATACAGGTGTTGGAAAACAATGATATCAGTATTTACAAGAAGGTTAATTTTAACTGATTCACAACAAAATTTTACTCAGCTATATTGAAATGTGATTATGCCTCTTGTTCCTATTGTGTCCGTACTGAAGTTTTATAACTTCTTTTGACCTTTGAAACTACTACCATAATCAAAAAAAAATCAATATATCAATATCCTCTTTCATTACTCTAAACATTATCTTGAAAGCTACTTGTAATAATCAATTTAAAAACAAAGGCTCGAAACCTACAATTTGTGATCTTTTATATTAGCGTCATTCTCTCATAATTTATGTAGTTGTCATACAAATTCATCAACTAAAACCCAAATCTTAATTGTGCAGCAGTAAAAATTGGTGGTTTCCATATCAATTTATTTGGATCAATAGTATGTCTCTTTTTACCTTTAGTCTTTTCATATTGTTGTACCACTTGATCAGTCAAATATATGACATGTTGTCCCTTATAATATTTAAGCATTGATAATGCTTGTGCAGTATGTAAAATATCAGTTGTTGTCATTGCAGTCTTATCACTGATTTCATCAATTGTTGTATGATCACTATCCATTTCCATCAACAGTTTGATCATAGTATCTGCCCAATAAGCTCTATATGATAAAAGACCTAAATCTGATAATGGCTTTTCTGGAGATCCAACTTTACCATCCTTTTTACTTAATTCATAACTAAATTCAATCAATAATCTACCATACCCCATTCTTTGATATTGTGGTAATGTTAAGATACAAGCTAAATTATAACCTTCTGCTGATTCCTTTTCCTTTGAAAAATATCCAACTAAATGATGACCTTGTTCATCTCTCCTTGTCATACAATAGAATAAAAATGGATCAACATCATAATACAAAGTTTTATGATCCAAGAATAATTTTGAAAATAAACAAACATTACGACACCATGTTCTTTGCTTTCTTCCATCAATTTCAAAAAATGAGATATAATCATCTCTATAAATTTCATTTCCTGGTGGATGCTTCAATGTACATTTGGCTCTATATCTTTCAAATTGCTTTTTAGATCCAAAGAAGTTTAAAGTGTAGTCATCAATATATATCACATCTTCCTCAGTCAACTCAACAGGATAAGGAGAGAAATACCATGGTTCAATTTCATGATTCCCCATTATGACCTTGGATAAATTACGCACTCTTGCAACTTCATGAGAGTTCTGTGTCATTGAACCTGATGTTCTTAGCTTTTCAATCTCATCTTCTCTTGAGATCTCTTCAGACAATATACCTTGGACATTCAAATTATCTAAATCCATCAGTCCATCATCTTTTATTTTGGTATCTTCTTCATTAACATCAATAGCAGCGGGCGTTGCTGAAACGGAAACTGATGCAGATGCAGATGCTGTGTCTTTCTTTTGTTTCTTTTGTTTCTTGTTATTTGTTGTTGTCGTTGTTTTCTTTGTTGTCTTCTCCTTCTTCACAGCTTCTGGCTTTGGAAACGTCACTGGGATTTTGAAATCTATTCTATCCACTTCGATCCATTCATCTAAACGTTTGTTGAAATCCTCATAATGCACATAGAATACCTTTCTCCCCTTCTTTGTATGAACAGATAGTATTTCTGCTATTCTTTGTTCGCCATCCTTTTCCACCGTACATTTACAGCCTAGTATTATGTCATCAGCAGTGGCTATTTTGACTTCACCGCCAGCCGTGCTATCAGCATCAGCAGGTCCATGTCCATCACTGCTTGGATTAGCTGCCATCTTGTAGAAATAACTTGCTTGTCTTAAATGTCAACAACAAGATTCAAACTGTTTCTTTCTGTGTTTCTTAAAACGAACTTTTTTTTTTAAAAAATCAAAGATGGCAGAATTGTGTAAATTCACGGGTAAATTGTAAACCTTTATACCTAATACTTCTGTTTATGCTATAACAACTACGAATAATGGATTTGGTGAGGACTGTTGTATGATTGTTTATTATGGTTATGGACTATTAGAATACAACTTCAGACGCAAATCTGTTCATACGGTTCTGAAATAGCTTCCCTGTGGCATCTTGGTGGTAGTTTATTGGTAAAGTTGACGTTCTTTGTACCAAAGGTGTGTTCATGCTATTTCTCAGCACATTTGAAACCATGATAGAAGGATAGTATTGATCTGTAGTACTGAAATAGTTTGTGCTTGTCTCTGAAACTGAACTATCTGAAACTGTGCTTGTTGTGTAATCGGATCCTGACATGGAACCCTCACTTTCTGAAACAGAGGTCAATGAAGCAGTATCATTGAAGTTGTCATTTGATGAATCAAATTGATTATTTCTCGAATCACGATCTGAATCTGATTCATAATCACTAATCAATCCAAATATAGTCTCAGCATATTCTTGTGCCTTTTCAGGTTCTTGGATGTTGGATAATTTGAAAACATCTAATTTCATTTGAATTCTTTGAGAGATAGTCTTTCGTAGATAGTATTTCAAATATTCACGAATGTAATCATTCTCAGACAACGTTGGCTTTTCATCTTCAACGAGTTCATTATTATCATCATTAATTTCCTCAAAATCATCAACTAGTTCTTGACCATTTGTTTGATTGTCTTCATATGTTGGTGATATTACTGGTTCATTGGCAAATGTCATATTGTTAGAGAAATATGGTTCTGATTCAATCATTGAAGGAGCTGTCATGACTCTATGAGGTGGTAATGGAGGTGGTGTCTTCTTCATGACCATAAAGTCAGAAGTCACTCTGTATTGAGGAACTGATGGCAATTCTGAATCTTCATGACTGGTGGATGAGGTTGATTCCAATCCAGTTGGAATAAACAATGGTTGTGATGGAGTTGACCATTCATTGATTTCTCTGTTTAGTTCAGTAACAATACTTGTATTCTTTTGTGCTTTGTTACCTGTTCCTTTCTTATTCACATTTGCTTTAGACCGCTGCTTAGTAAATGTGATCTTTCTATTAGCTGATCTTCTTGATCTGACTCTTCTCCAAGCTGCCTTAAACCTTTTCTTGATATTGATCCCAGCTAATCTCAATCTTGTTAACCAACCAACTTTATATTTGACTGCTTTGGATCTTTTTAAGGAAGATCTTTGTGAAAGTGAATTTGAACTCCTGACTGATGAATTTCTACTCAGTTTGATTGATGAGTTTCTCTTGATTGATCCAAACTGACGACTTCTCGTAGAAGAATGTGATGTGATCTGATAGCTTTGATTAGTCTGTGAAGGAATAGAAATAGAACCATCTATTGACGTGTTATGTAACTGATCA
This sequence comes from Ruyongia ponderosae, assembly GCA_030582235.1. Taxonomy (NCBI): domain Eukaryota; kingdom Fungi; phylum Ascomycota; class Saccharomycetes; order Phaffomycetales; family Wickerhamomycetaceae; genus Ruyongia; species Ruyongia ponderosae. The sequence continues at coordinate 31,014 of JAKTWV010000070.1, read as the reverse complement.
GAGACATTGGCATCATCTAACTCTGCAATAGGAGGTGGGTATTTGCCTTGATTGGTTGAATGTAGACGATTGCTGCTGTTGTATAAGAGATAGTCTGATTCACTTTCAAAATATGAGAATTGATCCGTTCTGGATGTTGATGATCCCAAAGGAAGGTCTTCATCACTTGGAAACTTGAAGCTCATCTGTGAGCCTTCATACGTTTCTGCTCTTTTATGTTGTTGTTGATATGGAGACATTTGAGAGGTACTTTTGATGGATAGGATACTACTGATTGCAAGGAAAGAAGTGAAGAAGGAATGAATGTTCCTTTTATTTGAGAGACATCTGAAAGAGGTCGCATCTTTGATCTGAGCCAGGGGGAAGGCTGTAGCTAATTTGATGGCTGGATAGTTAGATGAGTTGCCTTGATCTGAAATACCAAAATTTATACAAATGGCTGGCACATTTCCCAAACGGGAATTCCGGTTTTTTGATTGTTCAGCCGGTCGGAAGTCAAAAAATAATTCACGTGACAAAAAATTTAAATTTGATTTGATTTAGAGAAGTTCTCTAAATAGTTCAAGTATTGATGCAATCTTTGGATAAAGACCTGGTCTAGAGAGAGGAGAGTAGTTGGTAAATGGAACTTGATTTTCAAGAGTTTGAAGATAAACCTTCAAAATTTCAGCTCACTTACAAAACATTAGCGAAAAATGCAAAGAAGTACTGGAGGCAAAGATATGATATATTCAATAGATTTGATGATGGGGTTTATTTAAACCAAGAGCTTTGGTACTCCGTTACTCCTGAAATCATTGCCATATTTGTTGCTAAGTTTATCAAGTCATGTAAACCAGACATAAAGACAATTGCAGATGTTTGTTGTGGAGGTGGAGGTAATACAATTCAGTTTGCCAAACATTTTGATAAAGTTATTGCAGTTGATATAAACAAGGCAAATCTATATTGTACTTACAAGAACTGTCAGACATATAAGGTAGACGCAAAGGTGCAACTTTTGTGTGCAGATTGGGTGGAGATCTCAAATATCATTCCAATAGACAAAAGCGCAGATAATTCTGAAGTTGAAGAAAGTATATCTGAAAGTGAAATTGAAGTCGAAGAACTAAAGGAACATGAAAGTGATCAAGCGGATGAAGTTAGTGAAGCAAGTGAAGAAAACGAAGAAAGAGAGGATCATGATGAAACTCAAGATAAGTCAGAAGTGGCGAAAACCACTGTCAATTCTGAGACTGAGACTGAAAGTGATATAGATGAAGTGAAAGTCGAAAGTGAAGAGGCAGAACACACAAAAACAGATCCTGAAGTGCTTAAGGCTCAACTAGAAGCATTACAATCTGTTGACATGATATTTTCATCACCACCATGGGGAGGTCCATCTTATAACTCAGGTATTTTTGACTTGAATGATCTTCAACCACTTCCATTAAAGGAACTTTTGGAATCATTCTTCAAAATTTCCAAGAATGTTTGTCTATTTCTACCCAAAAATTCTGATTTACAACAGATTTCTGCAACCACAAGAGAATTACTAGGAGATGATGCCAAATGCAGAATACTTTACACATATTCAAATACTAGAATAAAGGGGATAATGGCATTTTGGGGTGATTCTTTCATGCCTGAGAATTATGATTATTCATCCTTGAGCGAAGAACAAATGAATGAATACTATAGCGCTCAAGTCGATAATACCAATGATAGTAATTATAATGATGACAATACTAGTTATAATACTAACTACAACTCATCAAAAGATTATTATCAAGAAGATAGAGAAGAGTATTATGATGCCCAGCAAGATATACCCTTGGAATATGAAGATGGAACTAACGGTGATCTAGAAATGAATGATTATGACAACAATACAAATTATGAAAATAACGACTATTATAGTGAAGAATATAGAGCAGGTTATGATGCAGGTTATCAAGCAGGATACCAAGCTGCTCTAGCAAGCTTGAGTAACCCTATTGAATATGCTAGTAACTCAATGGATGATGACTATGATGGCCCACCACCAGACGTCCACTACTATGGTAGCAACGACAACAACAATAATGAAACAAATAATGAACAAGGGGAGGTGGACGAAGATGTGATGATAGACGGTGTCGATTATGAAACTAATGGGGATTTTACAAGATCGGAGGAAGTTGTACCCAAATACGGTGATAAAGAACTAGAATATAATCGTGATGTTGGGATCGACTACTAACCAGTTTTGGGTTAACTCTTTATCTAGATCGTAATATTCATTTTATTTGTATGAAGATATAAAATAATGACTTGTATCTCAATGCACATTTATCCTTAACACCTCAGTAGATTTAATTCCCCTTCTTCATACTTGAAATAAACTTCAATGCTCTTTCACATTCAATATCAAATATCTCAATCATTTCATCACATCTCTTCTCTACTAATAACCTGGCCTGTTTGGCACTATGACCAACCCATTGCTCTATAGTCATTTCTAATTCATCAGCAGGCATTTGGTTTATAAAATTGGATAATCTACCGTCAGTATCATTATGAAGTTGATAATCCAATGTCTTCAACTCACTGAGATATTCCTTTGTTTCATTCAAGTCCTTCAATTGATCGAAAACTTTATTCGTATCTGTTGATAACCAAACAGATGGTAAATCTTTAATCGGTGTTAATATTTCATCATCCTGTGTAGAAGTTGTTGTCTCATTATTATTATTATTAGTAGTAGTAGTGGTAGTATTATTGTGTGTCAAAGTCATATCACGTTCGTTGTTTGAGTCATTATCGTTATTGCTTGAATGGGATTCGATTGAAGTGTTTTTAGCATCTTGGAATAACTCTTCATCAGATATTAATGCTGATTCTTTGTGATTATTTGAATTTTCTCCGATTTCATTATCATTTGCTTTAGCAGTTTTGAGGGTGAAGATAGTCTCAGGATTCTTGCTAATGCTCTCAATCTTTTGATCATTGTTGTTATTGAAATGAGGTTTTATGTTTATGTTTATATTATGCATTGTTGATTCTTCTATTGGGATATCAAAATCATCTTCAAGTTTGTCTTTTTCCTCATGAATAGAAACTTCTTTTTCGTCTCCATCAATCTCAACATCACTATCAGAATCAAAATCTAATCTCTTTTTGGATTTATTCTTATTGTTATTGGTGTTGTTCAAAATCAAATCATCACCTTTGTAATCATGATCTAAAAATGGACTCTGTGATCTTTTAGGAGGAGATATCAATCTCGATACCAATGTTTGATTAGACTTGGAATGTGACAGCTTGGATGTGGTGTTATCCACCTTTGAGACATTATTAGCTGTTGTTGCTGTTGAATTAGAGGCATCTGACGATGAATTGATTGTTTCTGTATGCTTTTCACTTTGTAAACTTAGATTTTCTTGTTCTTGGATCTTGTTCTCAGTTTCTTGTGGTGGTTCATCATCAATTTTCAATGGGGATGAGTCTTTCAATCTAAACTTATTGATTAAAATTATAGAATCATCATCCATATCATCATTATTTTCAACTTCAATGTTCTTTTGTGTCTGGTTTGAAACATCAGTCATCTCCACATCATTATTATCATCTTCCTCTTCTTCTTCATTATCCACATGCAATATATTTTTGTTGTTCGTATCAGCATAATGCAAATCATCTATCTGTTCGACTTCTGAATCTGAATCTTCTTTAGTCATAGACCTTAAAGGAGAAGAATTCACATCAGCCTGGATACTCTTTTCAAATTTTTGTGGTGAAACAACTTCTTTACTTGTAGTGGCTTTCAAAGTGGATATCGATTCTTTGGAACTTTCTTCTTCATCTCCATCATCATTAAGTATTCTCCCCTTTACTTTCTTAGATGACATGGACTTGCCTTTTCTCTTTCTTTTCCATCCAATAAAGCTATCTTCATCATCCCCATCATCATCTCTATTATCGTCCTCTTCATCATCAAAGACATGGTTCGTTATTGAAAATGTTTCATTTGATAAATTGTTATCATTATTATCATCATCAGAATTGTCATCAGAATCACTATCAACTTCTTTATATTTGTTTCTTGTTGTTGTGCTTCTTGATACTTTCCTTAATGATCTTGCTCTTGAAATGGAAATTGATCTTGAACTTGTCTTTGATTTTGATTTGTTGGATGTAGAGTCAGAAATGATAGATGATGAAATTGAAACTGAATGTGAATTTGAAGATGGCTTTTCATTACTTGGAGCATTTTGAAAGATATTACTTAGATCACCTCTAGACTTTTTAATCAATGAGGAACTATCATTGCTATTATTATTATCATCATTATTGATAGGATTCTCATAAGTATGAGCATGTTGACTTGCATTGGTGACATTGGCACGAGGAATATATTCTGAATGTGAGACTCCAATCTTTTTCAAGAAATAACAATCTTTAGCTCTTTTAGCATGTTCATCTATTGGATCATCCATTGGGTCCCAAGATTCTAATGATATACCGCAATATAAACAGATTGCCAAATCATCAGCAGCATTCAGAGAAGTATGATGAAACCCAGCGTTAACTAAATTAGTTGAGGTAGCCTTTGCACCTCTTTTCTTATCAATTGGCCATGATGTGAAGGTTGACAATCTGATATTTACAGCCTCAGTCGACATTGGATCATTAAAGATGGGTATTTCACTCCAATCAAAGTCTTTATCTGATTGTGAAGTTTGTTGTAATATCTGTAATTTAGAAAACAGACAATCTTTGTTGATATTCATTAAATGGTGTTCATTTGGATCTGAGACTGTTTCCCAGTCACCTTGAGTCTTTTTACATGAGAAACAAGTAACTCTATCTTTTGATTTGAGTGTTGGAGTATAGTAGAACCCTGCCTTGGCCATGTTTTCAGCAGAAGGTCTCTTATAGGGCCAATCAACCTCTTGTTTAGGATTTGATCTGCCCAGGAGGGTTGGCTTGAAGGACCCGTGTCTGGCGTCAAACGAGTCCATCTTCGACGACTTCTTTGACTTGGCGGCAGCACTCATGGTCTCTGTAGTCTCCTGTTTACCCTTCTCTTCTTTGTTATGGTGTTGTTAAGTTTACTGTTGTTTGTGTTGTTTGTTTACGTTTTGGCGAGATTCGATTACGACTTCCGGTCAATTTTAAAAATTGAATTCCGAGGTGCTGCCAATTTTGAGAATTTTGAATTTTGACTTTGACTAATTTGGTGAATATTTGAACAGTGGTTTAATCTAGTTTGTTTACTATTGGAGTATTATTATTTCATTATCAGTTCAATACACTATATACAACAGACACCCTTTGACCACCACAAAGTGACACATCCTCCTCGTTTAAAAGGTCGTGCAGGAATCACGAAATCGAAAAAAATATCAAATCGGACCATAAACACATCAACAGACTTCTTCACCATTAATTGAATTCCAAATAGTATAAAAGGGAACGAGATTTCTTCCCATTCAATTCGTTCTTATTCGTTCATTTCAATCAAACTAGATATAAAACACACAAACATGTCCTCAACTTCACATTTTGACGCCATCGTCGTTGGTGCTGGGGTCGTTGGACCTGCCATCGCTACAGGTTTGGCCAGACAAGGAAAGAAGATCCTTCTTATAGAGAGAGATTGGTCTCAACCTGATAGAATCGTGGGTGAACTATTACAACCTTCTGGTATCAGAGCTCTTAGATCTTTGGGGATGGTGCAATCCCTAAATAACATTGACGCCATTGTCGAAACTGGATATACTGTCATTTATCAAAATGAAAACGTTGCCATCCCATATCCTTCAAAATCCACAATAAAACCATTCATTCCTGTTCCAAGTTGTGTATTTGATGGTAATGATAAGATACTGGATGATTCAACATTATCATCAAATGATTTTGAAGTTGATGAATTTGAAAGAGGTGTATCATTTGAACATGGGAAATTCATTACAAATTTAAGATCAATTGCTAAAAATGAACAAAATATAACAACTTTAGAAGGTACTGTTACAGAATTACTATATGATGAAGAAAATAATACAGTTAATGGTATAATTGCCAGTTTGAAGAATAAAGAGTCTAAATCACAATATACTGCTGATTTAACTATTGTTTGTGATGGTATCTTTTCCAAATTCAGAAAAGTATTATCTCAAGATAATATCCCAAAGGTGAATAGTCATTTCATTGCATTGAAATTAAAGGATTGTTCATTACCTGTTCCAAATACTGGTCATGTTATATTAGGTACTACTTTTGCTCCAATTTTATTATATCAAATCACACCAACTGATACAAGAATTCTTTGTGCATATAATGATTCAAAATTACCAAGAGATATGAAGAAATATTTAAAGGAATCAATATTACCAAATTTACCAAATGTTGTTAAACCATCATTTGAAATTGCATTATTGAATGATTCAATAAAATCAATGCCAAATTCTTATTTACCAGCAAGAAAAAACGATATTGAAGGATTATTAGTATTAGGAGATGCATTAAACATGAGACATCCATTGACTGGAGGTGGGATGACTGTTGGATTGAATGATGCAGCTCTTGTGGTGAGATTATTGAATTCATCTGTTGATTTGAAAGATAGATCCAAAATCAACAATATTCTCAAAATAGAATTCCATCGTGAAAGAAAACATTTAGATGCAGTTGTTAATATCTTGAGTATAGCTTTATTTTCATTATTTGCAGCAAATAATTCAAATTTAATCATTTTACAAAGAGGTTGTTTTGAATATTTCAAATTAGGAGGTGATTGTGTGGCATTACCTGTTGGTTTCCTAAGTGGGTTATTACCAAGACCATTTTTATTGACATGGGTCTTTACTAAAGTGGCATTATATTCAGTATATTGTAATTTCTCATATAATGGTTGGAAATTAATCCCATTATCAATCTTACAAATATTTACAGTTTTATTCACTGCAGTTTATGTCTTTGCTCCTTATTTATACATAGAGCTGTTTAACTGATAGAAAATGGAAATAGCAATGAAGACTAAACTAGTTTTATGCATATTTATTTGCTATATAGATCACCACATTAGTTGAGCAAGAATTCCATCACAATCGTATTTGTACTACTATGACTAAGATCTTCGTAGTATTTAATTATCAATTTGCACTGCTGCTGCTAAAAGTAGAGAATATTTGGTGTCCGGATGTGATGGGACGCTGACACTTTTTGCGATTTTGATTGGCCCAAAAGATTTCGATTCTTTCAACAAAACATATCAGAATTTACAACAAACAATAAAAATGGTTCAACCTCTATGGTATCGTTGGGCTAAGGTATATGCTTATGGTGCTGCCATATCTGGTACTGGTGTTCTTCTATACATGTATGTCACACCAACTGATGAGCAGTTGATTGCAGCATTATCGCCAGATTTAAGAAAGCAATATGAAAGTGAAAGAGAATTAAGAAGGAGAGAACAAGTAGAATTGATTAAGATTGTTCAACAGACATCACAATCAAATGATCCTATTTGGATGACTGGATCAATCAAATCACCATTTGAGACTTCATTAGATGAAAGAAAGAATTTCAAACAAACTTTTGAGAAGGAAATTTCTGAAAGAAATCAAATTGATGAATTAGAAAAGATTAGATTGGAATTAGATGAGGCTCATAATAAGGTTAGACAACAAACAGATAAAGAAATGAAGCAAAAGAAATCATGGTTTTATTGGAGATGATGAAGGGTATTCATTGATTGGTGTTGTTGTTGTTGAGAGATGACACATATTTGTGTTTTTCGGTTATGAAATCTAGTTAGTTGGGATTTGGGATATCTATCTATTCTGTGTGTGTTTTCTCCTCCTTCTATTTTTGTTGTTGTTATGACTCTTGTATATATATATGGATGATGAATATTTATATAGAAGTGAAAGTGAAAGTGAACGATATTACATTTATGTGAATGATAGATTGTAGTAAAGACTGAAACTTATAACCCAATAATAAATTACAAGATACAAATTTATATAATTAGTAATAGATGTAAGTTCTTTATGAAGATAGATAATATTTATACAAATTCATGATGATTAAATATTTATATATGCACACAATAATCATACTTATAATTCCTTAAATTCCTGATTCCTAATAATTCCCTTTAAATATAGTAAGTCTCTTTGGCCTATATATATAACCGTAACAACAAAAACATAAAAAATTAACCCAGTAGTATATAATTCACCTTTCCTAATCCAAATAATAATGACACAACCAATATATACGTAATTTGCTAATTATGGACAAGAAGAATGTTTTTCCCATTCCATCATTAGTTCAATCAATTCTGAAAACATTGTAATGATATCATTTTCCAAATTATCAACATCTCTAAATAAGTCCAATATTGAATTGATCATAGAGTTTCTTCTCTTCCTATGATTGATACCATTTTCATTATCATTAATATTATCATCATTTATGTTATTATTATTATTATTATTATTATTATTATTATTATTATTCAAGATTGTTGTGGGTTCTATTGTTGGAGAACAAGTTGGATCAAACATCAATAATTTTAGTAATTCCTTTTCATTGTTTAATTCCAAATAATTTGAGATCTTTGTAGTGATGTTTGTACTGATTTCTTTGAAGCTATCTATATGCTTTGTGAAATAAGCATATCTATTGTTATAAGCACCATTTATGTTGTCAATCATTGTTGAACTTGAACCGGTACTGTTATGATATGTCATTAATATTGCTCTTGAGTTGATTTCTTGTTGTACACTTGTCCATCTTGTTATAAATTGGCCATTCATTTCATTCAAGACATATTCCAACTTTCTAGGGATTGAGTTGAACAATTTGAGAAGAGTTTTGAGGTCAATGAGGTATGATTCGTCATCAATGATATCCTTGTATTTGGTTGTTTGCGGGATCTTTATCATTCCTGGGGATGCTGGTGATGGTGCTGCTGTTTCGATAGGTTTTCTGATATGGTGCACCTCAGCAGTGTCTGCGGTGTCATAAGGCAGACATTTAAGAGAAGTAGGCATTTCTCTGTAGTTTGGCAGTTTCTTTAGCAGTTCTTTTGTTAGTTTTGCTAGTTTTGTTAGTTTGTCGAGGTGATTTTGATATTTTGATATTTTGATACATTTGTAATCTGTGCAAATTCAAAAAAGTGAAACGAGTTGAGTTTACGAATTTACAAAACAGTCAAAACTGCTCAAAACAAAACCAAAACAGTCAAAACAAAACAGTCAAAACAGTCAAATAACAAATATGATACATTCAGTTTTAATATGTGAGTAACTGCTTATACCAAATTATCAAATTTCAAATAAATAACTAACATCAACAGTCAACAACGATGGCCTGCCCCGTCTCATGAAGTTCTACACCCCAGTCGATGTCGAGACTCAGCTGCTGCTATTAAGACAGGTCTTCCAGCTCGTCAAACAAAGAGACGACAGTTCACAGTCCTCCTTCTTAACACCTCCACCGCTACTGGAAGGACTGGACGATATACGAGTCATCTACAGACACTATGCCACGCTGTACTTTGTCTTTATTGTCGATGACCAGGAATCGGAATTGGGAATACTGGACCTCATCCAAGTATTTGTACAAAGTTTGGATAAATGCTTTGAAAACGTTTGTGAATTGGATTTAGTCTTTGGTTGGCAAGTATTACAAACTGTCCTGGAGGAAATCGTACAAGGTGGGATGGTTATTGATACAAATATAACAAACATTGTCAAGGCCATTGATGAAGCAAACAAGGATCAACTCAACAGTTCAACAATCAACAATTCATCATCTTCATTATCTTCATCAAACCCATTCAATAGCTTTGTACCTTCTGCCACATCCTTCTCAAATGCAACAAGTGCCCTACAGAATTTAACAAGAAGTGGTTCATTCTGGTCTTCTAGTCGCTCTTAAGATTGACATTCCCTTCCATCTTTGCATATTACATTAGTTTATGTTATACCAAAATACATATTACTCACATTGATTTATTTTTCTCTTGATGTTTGCCTCGATAGAAACAAAGAATTACGTGTACGACTTCTTTATACAACTTACAGTAATACGTTCAATAAATCTCAAATATTGTTAGGTATTAAATTAAAACTCTCTAATTAACCTTCTGAATTGCTTTATCTCAATAAAAAAAATAACGTCTTAAAGTGAACAATAACCAATAACACAACAGTCAATCGTTAACGGTTGAGCTTGTCACCTTTTCATAAAATCAAAAGAATTGACTATTTATTCCTTTGATATTTCTCTTACTCCCGATAGTAGTAACTTCTATGAATACCAATCTAAAATTTCACAAAATCAAAATATCTATAACTTTGGCTTGATTAATTCAATGTATTCAGCAACACATTCCAATTCAACTTTAACATTTGGGTTTGGAAATCCAACAACAATACAAGATCTACCTGGCTTTGTGGTGAAATATTTAGCATACACCTTGTTAACAGCAGCAGCATCCTTTGGATCCTTAATGAATAATAAAACCTTAAGAACCTTATCCAATGAAGAACCTGAGGTCTTTAAGACTTTTTCCAAGTTCTTGATGGCTAATTCAGTTTGTACTGATACGTCTGATGATAATTTGCCTGTGACTGGATCAGTACCTAAAGCACCTGAACAAAAGACGTGTCCGTTTGATTTGTAGGCTGGTGATAATAAAGCATTGCCTTGAGCTCCAACGGCTTCCCATGTGACTTGTTCTGGCATTGTGTTTGTTAAAGTATTGAGTATAAAGTATTAAGTAATGACTTGACTGAAAGTGTTTGGCTTTTGGGAAGAGATTCGCTATTTCGCTATCACTCCTTGATTTTCTTTTCAGCACACTCTCTCGGTATTCTAAGACACCTTCGCCGGATGGAGGATAAAGGGTTCGAATCTACAGTATTACCAAACAATGGGAACAATGGTCTTGTTGGAAGAGCATTATATCATGTTGTATATTTTATGTTGCTTCTCTATGGTGTGTATATCCTCTTTTACACTTTGATAGATGCTTGAAATAGCAAAGACTCTTCCCTTTAAATTAAATAATTCCTAGATCTATGACAGTTGAAATAAGGTCTGCTCATTTTTATTTGAAAAGCTGATACTTCAAGTTACTGTATAATAATATCTTTTAATATCTTCCAATATCTTCCAAGTAATTAGCACTGAACATGTCTCAATTGCTCTGTAGCATGACAAACACTTGAATGAATTTTCAAGTTATAAGCAAGCACAGACAAGTAACGGATTTGATGTTCTGCTACTAATGACACAGTACCATTCAGACTTTGACCTCAATGAGCTAAGATGAGTCAATCAAATGATGGAATGGTAATCATGACAGAGAACGTTTACCATTAACTCTGTTCTCAACTTTTGACAAAATTCATCAAAACTCAATTAATCCATAGTTATTGCAACTATCGTCCTGAAAGTAATCAGGAAGTATGATTTCATATTCCTTCAAAACAGGATCCCCAAAAGGATAGTTAAGAAGACACTTGAACTGAAGGCTATTGAGGTCAATTCACCTAACGAATAGTGGTTTGTAATAGTAAGCTGGAGCTTGTAAAAGAACGAAGGATCCCTGAGTCAATATCAGACATTGACTGTGGTGTATAGATCTTGACAGCACGTAAATGAGTATCTTTACCGCTCTGGTGATTGGCTACTATCAGCAATCGTATCAAAAACACGTTCAAATCGTCAAACCCAACATGAGTCCAACCAATAGGTTCTTTCAATTCAATAGCAGCTGCCTCGACAAGATCATGAAATCCAGTACCAGCTAATAAGACAACTTTGGAAGGTGTATATGATTCATCTTGTAGAAGATCTGTGAATATTCCAATTCTAACAATGTTTACTCTTTTGCTGAAATGAATATCCAAGTAATGAGGTTGATTTCCATCACTTTGCCAATATGTATCCGGACTGTCCTCTCTCAATTGCTCTACACCTGAGCCCTGTTTATAAGATGAGACAGACCAATGAGCCAATGATCCAATATCAACAAACCCTAGAGCTTCCATCTCGTTGATTCCCTGAACATAGTTGGCTGAAGCATCGTTGTATCTGTTTTGGCCCTGCGTGTCGTTCTGGTCCTCATCCATCATTTGATCTTCGTCTGCTCCAGACTCAAACGAGTCTTGTTGGTCTTCAGTGGGAAGGTCTTGCCACGAGTCTGACATGGTGTGTTTCCTTTTGAAATAAATTTGTTTGATTTTGACTTGTTGATTTGTTTGGTTTGTTTGTTTGTTATTTTTTGTGGATTTTTTATTTTATTTTGGCGATACTTTCAACGTGATGCTGTGATGCTGCTACAAAAGAGGACTTCATGACAAGACAATGGAGGTACATGTATTATGTTTACTGGACTGATGTACCAATCATTGAGTAGATGTCCAAGAACTTTTGCCCAATAAGTAAAACAGACGCCGATCTGGCTTTTTCTGTGGTGGAAATACCGTTGTGTTTTGGTTTTGTGTAACATCAATTATCACAATTGGATCAACAAATATTGAAGAGCCAGAAAACAGATGATATCAGATGCTCCTAGATTTTTATATGAGTACTATATACTCTCAACCAGCTTGACTTAGCTTTGCTTTACTTAACTTTGCTACCCATTACCCATATTATTGCTACCCAAACAGATAGCCAACATGCTAAGACAAATGAATTGGCTTGAAGATGACAACATCAACAACAACAACCTTCGTGAATCTCCAACTGTTGCTGCTTTGGAAGATCAAAGAGATGATGCGAATACTACTATCCATGGTGTTGAGACATTTCGTTCTTCAAAGTCAAGAAAGGCCTCCTTGTCAAGTTTATTAGGTGGTAATGCTACAGCTGATGGTTCTCACTCTCATATTCATTCAAGTCGTCTGGACAAGTGTATCAGAAAGTTGGCAAAGAGATGTACTAGATCATTGGCTTCATGGAATGATAAAAACCTGGCAAGAGCTGAATCAAAACTTAATGAAGAGTTGATTTTGACATCGTCTCTCAATAATGATTATGTTAATAGTGCAGGTTCACCTAAAGGTATTCAACATCCAACATTGATTACAACCAGATCACGTATTAATAAAGATGCACTGATAGCAACTACCATTAATCAAAATCCTACATCAACAAGAGTCTTTGCAAATGATAACTGGAAATCATTGTTTAATGAAACCTTGAAAGATTCCACCAATCTCAACGTCAATAATACAAATAGTTTGAATGCCACAACATCTTACAAAAATAAATCTCAGTTTGATTCAATCTCAACTATTCAGATTGATAAATTGAGAGTAGCTGATGAAAGGGCTAAATCACAATCAAAGATAACTAACAATTCAAACAATAACCATAGCACCTCCAACACAACCAAATTTTTGACCAACAATGATAGTTTATTGAATAAAAGCTCATATAATAACAGTGCGGGCCAAAAGTTTACTACTCCCCATCAAAATCTTGAGAACTTTGATGATACTTCATTGACCGAGAGTGATGGTAAAAGAATTGTTGAAATCAAAAAACTTCAAAATTTTGTTGGCCTTAGATCATTGGTTGCTCAATTGAGTGGTGGACCATTAGAAAAGATTGAAATTTTAAGTCAAGATAGGTCTCCATTGGTATGCAATGGTCAATTGAGGAATAATATAGTTGAACTTTGGTTTTTGAATTCTGACGATGCCAATAATTTTATTGATTATGGAAGAACTGGAATGTTTTTGGTCAATGGAATTCATTATTCACCACAATGGGCTCCTTTTAGTTCCAAAGCGAAAAACCAAAGCCATGAACCAATCTTGTCAAATGTTGAAATTGAAATGTCAGAAAATGGTGCTCGTCGTTGTTTGGTGATGAAGAAATATATTACCAAGAAGACAAAGTCCTCTAAACATTATCCATCCCCAAAATCTCATTTATCAGATTTGGATGTTGATGAAATTAGAACAGATCTTTCCAAATATGGTGATATTATTGAGATTTCCCCTGTCATTTCAAGAAAGCTTTGTATCGCTATTCAATTTTATGATGTTAAGGCTTCAATTGCTGCTAAGAAAGAATTTGATAATAAGAGCTCATCTTTTGCAACCAAATATAAAGAATGGTCTTTATGGTACGGTAAAGATCCAGCTGATAGACCTTGTATCAACCTCTGAATCTTATCAAGTTATGACTAGTTATAAATGATTATTTTGTCATGTCTAATTTCTAATTCAAAGTAGCTCATCGATCTGAAAACATCCCAACACCTTCGGAATAGACAGAGATCGGAATTAAACTTTTTCACTTTTTCACTTTTGTTCTCTGTTGTGGTTGTGACTCTTGTGAGATCAGCAATGAGTGGTTATAACTATATGAGGATAGCTGTACGTAGACAGTCTACTATAGCGAGTAATTCAACTATCTCGTTAAGATCTGCAATTGAGAGCAAGTCTAGGGAAGACTTTAACAAAATTTTGAACAATGATCTAGTGTTAAAGAAATTATGGGAGCTCAAATCAAATGATGCCCATGAAGATGTCTTGAATATTATGACTACATTACCTATTGAGTTGAAGAGCAAGGATATTATTTACAAGCAAGTGGCTGAGTCCAATCCTAAAGATATAAGTAAGATGTCATTGAAGTTCAAACAGTTGAAGGAATTTGCAAAATCAACTATATTTTTTTATAAGACTGGTATTCAAAATGTATGGAGAAATCAGATGTTGGTGAATCAGTTGAGAAAGAAGTATTACATTGAATCAGTGGGTCTTAGAGGATCGGTTAGTAATATCAGCATAAAGAATAACCAACAGTTGGTCAACAATCTGAAAAACTATATTGAATTATCCAACATCGAAAGAGATGCAATGTTGAAGCATGAACCAACTACCACTAGTACAGGAAACACAACCAACATCGAAAAGATAAACTTGAATATCAATAGAAAAGAATATCAGCTTATGTTACGTACTGCAAAGGATTTTTATAAACTGCCAACATTTGCTGTTATCGTATTGATATTTGCAGAAACTACACCAATTCTTTGCATGTTTGTTCCAGAGATTGTTCCAAGTACCTGTATTTCAAACTCAGTACTAAAGAAGAAATATAAAAGATCCATCGAGTCATTGAATAAGTTAAATGAGCTCAGAAAGGAAAGATACACAGAAAAATTCTACAAGAACAACCTTATTCAAAACCAAACTGTTTTCAATATGCCAATTGATGAGTTGAAACTAATTGTGGAAGCTCTTCATTTAAAATCAAGATACCTTTCTATTTCTTTATATCCAATATCACTTCTGAGATCTAGATTGCAAAGATATTATGATGAAATCTCAATTGATAACTACTTTTTGACATCATACACCTCCACTGTCACTTCAACATCGTCCGGAGCTGGAATCACATCTACAAATACACAAATACCAAACGGTGGTATTTGGGAACTCAACAAAAATGAGTTATTAAAAACTTGTCTTGATAGAGGTTTGATTGATTTATCATTGGAAGACTTGGACCATATTGGAATTCATGAACTAAGAGTTCGTTTGCTGTTATATTTGAAACAATTCCAGGAGGATAAAAGTTATGGTAACATTGGTTCAATCTTTTCAAACCAATTGAAGCTAAAAGATGACGCTTATAAGTTCTCTTTGATAAACCAAAAAGACTCACATACATTGCATTCATGGTGGACCGGGGTACATAGACAGGCTTCATAGTCAATAGCATTCACCATATTCATTTTTTCGGAAACGTATTGAACAGCGATAAAAAGGACGAGAATCAACTAAGGGAGAATATCATAAAAAAGTATATTCACTTTAAACAAAATTATTCATAAATTAAAATTGAAGTAATCATTAATCACTTCTTCTCCTTCTCTCTCTCTCTCTCCTTCTCTTTATAAGTTTCAAGATGAGACTCTTCTTCTCTAACATCAGTATGAACATGAGTAGATGTATGGAAGATTGTGCCATCTTTATGGATAGTACAAGGAACGATTTCACTGAACCAAGGATCATTGAAAATATCTTCAATGGTGGCTCTTTTTCTTGGATCAATTTCAAGCATCTTTGATATTATTGGTCTGGAGGCATGAGGTAATAGTCTCATCAGTCTATATGGACCATGAATGGTACGATGATGTGGCTTGGATGGGGAGCTTGATGATCCAGCAGCTGTGTTTGATGTTGATACTTGATTTTGAAGCTCTGGTTTCTTGATTTCTGCTTGCGGTACGTTGTTTTCAATCACTATAGCAGGACTTGATACTGGGGCAGATTTTCCTTCATTATTAATGTTACATTCATTTAGAGTGACTGTCAAATTTTCAACAACTTCACCGTTTTCTGCTGCTTCTTTTCTTAATTTTTCTTCTCTTCTCTTTTGTAATAATTCCTTATGTTGTTCGGCAGATTTGTTATAATCATGAGGTTGGTCATCAGGCATTGAGTATAATTTGAAGGAAGGATCTGATTGTCTTGGAGCTTTCCATGGGAATCTCTTCAAAGTCATACAACAATATATTATGGCGATTGACCAGATATCAACTGGTTGAGGATCATATTCCTTCAATGTCAGCACTTCTGGAGCTAGATAAGGATCAGAACCTACGACACCATGTGCCTTAACAACGTTTTCTTCGAAAGGATATCTGAAGACAACGGCGGAACCAAAATCAATCAATTTCAATATACCATCTTTGGTAACAACACAATTATCTAACTTCAAATCTCTATGCGCAATACCCATTGAATGTAAATATTTGACACCTTCAGTGATTTGTCTTAGGCAACAATTTATTTCGGATCTTGACATTTTCCCACTCATAACCACAGCAAAAAAATCAATTGGACAATACTCCATAACCTCAAAATAACGATCATTCTCATTAGCAATATCTAGGGTTTGAATGATATTTGGGTGATGTAAAGTAGAACCAATACAAAATTCAGCGGTACATTTCTTAGCGTAATCTTTCAATAACTCACCTGGTCTTCTTTCTCTAAACTCCTTAACAGCAAATGTGGTACCATCTGAAGGTCTCACCAACAATCTTACAGAACCACCAGCACCTGAACCTAATATTTTCCCTAGTTTACCATATTTCTGAACAAGGGAACCATCATCATCAAATGGATCATGGCTTTTATTAGAGCGTGAATGGCTTGAGTCCTTGTTATGGGTAGCTAAAGAGGAGAGAGATGTTGTGCTCTGGTTTTTTGAGCTGTTCAAGTTTGAAGATGAAGCACTATTCTTTTTTATACTTGGTCTAAAGAATCTTTTCAACTCAGACATTGAAGAGTGATGGCCATCGTCATCATGATGATGGATGTTGGATGAAGTATTTGGAGGAGATACTATTCTTTCAGAATTATTTGAGTGGATTGGGGATGTGATATTATTACTGCCATTGGAGTTTTGACGTTTGTTGTTGTTGTTGTTGTTGATGACATTTAAATGGGTTGAGGATGCGTGAGCTTGGGTGTGGTTGTCATGGTTGGAATCGTGCTTACCTATGCTAATACCAAAAAAAGATCTTCCTTTACTACCAGAGGAGGAAGAGTTTGAGTTAGATGAAGCGTTGCTATGAAGGGTGAAGTGCTTCTTTGAAAGCAATTTATCAGGCATTGTTATTTATTATTTGAGGAATGGGGGATGACTGTCAGTTTCTGATAATGGATGTTTTCAATAGTCCTGGGATGATAGAAGTGAATTTGAATTTCTATGTTGAATCAATTCAAGCTAGAGATTGAAGAGACCAGTCAACAGATTTAGATCAGAATCGAAGTCTTAACAGAAGAGATTTAAGAGGTTTAGGTGTTGTTTCTGGGTTGGTTTTTTTGTGGTTTTTTTTAGTTTTGAACATTTCGAGGTTTACTTATTTCCTTGCTGCCGTCTGCCGTCGCACCCGCTAGGGCCCTGCCTAGAGCTAGGCAGGCCCTCTGCCTGGGTCTGAAGGGCCGTGCTGGCCAGGGAGAGAAAAGTGCTCATTTTCCCTTCGGCAACGTGGACTGTGGGCAGGGAAGGCTGATGGACTAGAGGCTGGAGCGGTGCTCACTGCTGATGATAAACACTGAGATGGTGTGATTGATTCCACCACCTCGGATATCCGTTTTGGGGCGAGTTCCGGCTGAACACGATTCAAGATTCAAACCACGTAGCTACAGATGAACAAGATCATCAAGCTATTCTTCTATATTATTATATTATATTATGGCATGCATTATAGATCGTTAGAAAAATTCAAAGAAGAGGATATCGATAAATTCTCAAAAAGTGAAAGGCAAAGGAATCATATCGCTGAGAGTTTTGATTCGTTTATAAATAATGGGAGCTAAAGAGCTTATAAAACCTTCTTTAGCTTGAATGCTTCAACCTTAGCCTTCTTTTCAGCATTGTTTCTCATTCTTTCCTCTCTTTCAGCCTTAGCTTCAGGACCAGCTTCAGTATCTAAGGTGAAATCCCACCATCTAAAAGAACTGGCATAGTTACCGATAAAGTAATGATGATGCAAATCATGGTGTTCAGCACCAGCCCAAAATGGAAGAAAATGATGTAAAGACCATGGGAACTCATAACCAGAATGGGCATCAACAGCTTGGAATAATCTTAGGGTAATCCATAGACAAAGGGTAAACAAGTGTAAGTCCTTAGTTAAATAAACCCAAATGATTGGCATACCAACTGTACCAAACCCTAAGATCATTGTCTCAGCAGGATGGGCATATTCAGCAGCTAGACCGAATGGAGCAGCATATCTATGATGTTGTTTGTGAATGTATTTGTAAAAGACACCATAGTGGAATAATCTATGGGCCCAATAATGCCAGATATCTTCTAAGACAAAAAAGACCGATATTTGTAAAATCATGCTTGAGATAGTAGGGAATGGGACTGTGATTGAAATTCCTAATTTTTGACACATTGGGTGGAAAGTCCAAATTGGAATAGCTTCAACCAAGAAATGAGAAATGATGACTGATTTGAAGCATTGCCATTGTTCTTTATCTGAAGGTATCTTTGTTGGTTGAATTTTATATCTGTTGAAATAAGGTATCTTGTCAATGATGAACCAAGGTAAACAACGACCAAAGTACATGATTTCATGAAGCACAAAGAACATCAATCCAGTAGCTAAGACATCATTTTGCATGTAGTAGTACCATGAGGCCCAGTACTTCTCTAACAAGTTCAAATGAGGGCTTGTGGCGGATACAATCTTGAGTGACTCCATGTAATTAGTGGCCAAAGGCAACCCATTCACGAAAGTTGAATTTGTGAAGACTTGTGACATTGTTGAACTGTCAGTTTAGTTTTACGAATGGGATAAGTAAACAAGGAGCGAAAAGATGGCGACATTTTCTCTTTTATATCAGCAAAGCAAAAAAAAAAATCAACAAAACTAAAAAAAAAAAAAAACGGTCCTACTATTTTGAAAAATCAATGGTGTGATTGAGATCAAAATGGCCACTTACTTGAGGTGGTATCATCGTGAGATTTCCTGAAAGGATCATATTCTTTGTTGTGGTTGGTATTTTTGGCTATGTTTGCATCACCGGATTGGCTGGCCTCCTTTCAGCAGGGATCTCATGAGGTCCTCGTATAGTCCTCGTATACCTTCGTTTAGCCGTATAAATCAGTTTTTGTAAACGAGCAAGGGCTAAACAATTGTAAATTTTGTAAGCCTGACACATGAGAAAAATTCAAGGTACTGAACTACTGAACCTCTGATTTGACAAACGAAGCAATAACAAGTCTGCTTTTCGTGAACTCATTCTAAGCATAATGCATGCCAATAATTACGATCAAGTCGAATATATATATTTTTGCAGCTAATTTCAATATTTCAAATCAGGAATCTGCCTGACATCTTGAGAAACACAACCAATTCAATTTAATCACAGATATTGATTAATTCTCAAAATTAATTACATGATATTCTTAACGAGGATAATCGGGGTACTGGTCAAAGTACTCTCAACTTTATGATAAGTCGTTACCACTACAATGTTGAGGTGATACCAAAGACACTTTGAAGTAATTGCAAATTAAATGATATCTACTACGCACTCAAAATTCCAAACCCTCGGAATTCCCATATTGGTACAATTCCGGTTTGAGAATCGATTTTTGTTTGTTTTTATTTTTGATTTTGTTTTGTAATGGAAGCTATGATTTTATTTTGATTCTCAAACGAATTAGTTTGGATGGGAACAGCAGTGAAGAAGATCACTATAACATAATATTGTTTTCTGCTTGTTGCTTTCAATATGTCAATGCTTTCACAGAAACAAAAATCTGATTTGGATAACTCAATCATGAACTATCTCAAGAACCACCATCAACTCCCAGATGAGATAATCCAACAGTTAAAATCTCATTTGAGTTTGGAAGAAGTCTCCGATGATGGCGATCTTCTAATCAAGAAATGGGTTGCTATTATGAGACTACAGAAAAAGATCATGGATCTTGAACTACAAGTAGATCAACTTTCAAAAATCTCAAAATCTACTGGTTCGAATGCATCATACTTCAACAGTTTAGGCGATGAATCACTCTCCAAATATAACTGGTTACCGTCAAAGATAAAGAAAACTCTTACCTTATCATCTTCAATATCTGCCTTAGCCGTCCACCCTACCATGCCGATATTAGTCAATGGTAATTCTGATGGCTCCTTCTCAACATGGAACCTGTTGGATTTGACACAACCTACCAATATTATTCAAGCTCACAATAAATCGTTAAACTCACTGGTCATATCTCCTAAAAAGCTACCCTTCAATAACAATAACCATGTTATAGTAACCTGCGGCTCAGATTTATTTATTAAGGTGTGGGATTTTGATTCCCTCAAGTTAATCAGAGCGCTATCTGGTCATGAACATGTTGTCTCATCTGTTATATTCAAAGATGATACACATATAATATCTGGGTCTAGAGATAAATCAATAAAGATTTGGGACCTCAAATCAGGATTTTGTATAAAATCTTTTGTTGGTCACTCAGACTGGGTTAGAACTTTAGACATCACAAGACAACAATACCTATTATCTGGTTCAAATGATCAGAGCATCAGATTGAGTCATGCTGACTCAGGAACTGGGTTAGGATTGATGCTGGGTCATAATCAAGTTGTTGAAGTTGTCAAGTTCATACCCAAAATCTCAAACAAGTACATTGACAGTATACTACCCTTGACGGTGGACGATGAACAATATGAGAGATTGGGTTTCAAATATTGTGCTACCGCTGGTAGAGACAACAACATTCATATATGGATACTACCATTGCCAATTATAAGGCCTCATAATCATCCAATACCATCATCTAATCCTCAGGGTACGCTTGTAAAGACATTGGCTGGTCATAAGTCATGGGTCAAAGATCTTTGTTTCCATCCAAACGGGAAAATTCTTATTAGTTGCTCTGATGATAAAACAGTCAAATTTTGGGATCTTAGCGATGAATCAGAGATGGGAAAAATGATATCCTCGTTAAAATACCACGAGATGGGATTCGTTAACAAGATCTGCTGGGCTAGCTCAATATACGATGATATGGATAAGGCGGAGAATAATGAAACAGAAAGGACAGATGATATAGAAGATATAGATGATACTACTGATGAAATGAAAGCTAAGATAAACCAAAGTATCAGATGTATCTTTTTGTCTGGTGGTACAGATAATCTACTAAAAGTTTGGGAATGAAAAAGTACATAATTATTTATTTATTAGATTGATTTTTTTGAGAAAAAAGTTATTTAGAAAATAAAAAGTTAGTAATGCATTATGATCAAATAGAGTGATGCAATGTAATAATGTCACTTGGATAAAGTTACACAATATAATTTGAGATTGTTATTGACTGTTCAAGCACCTTCAAACTCAGCTATAATAGACTTGAAGTTGAAAGGCTCATACAATTTACCACCACCCACGAAAAATTTGGACATAGATTCAACCCAGTGTAAACGCAAAGAATGCAACATGGCTGATGTACCTTCCATAATAACTAAAATAACAACAGATAAGACAAACCACATAGCGAATAAGCAAACTGTTGAAATGACACCTGATAGACCTGTGGAACCGAAAGCACCTGCAATGGTCATTGACCATAAGACGGTAGACAATTGTGCATGTGCTAATGACAAAGCCCATAATCTCAAGTATGAAGCAGTATGAGAAACAGAATTCAAACAGAATTCAATTGTGTGGATAACTTGATGGATCATGATATCACCAAACTCATGCCCTTCATGGTCTTCATCATCGTCATCTTCAGTAACGTGCTCAATGGCAGCGTTTTGTTCTTGATCATCATTCAATTGTTGATATTGAGCCTCTTTATCTAATTTATACTTGAAGTAAAGTGGTTTCATTAAAAGCAACCATGGAACACAAATCAATGCAATGAATAACAAATAAATTTGAACAGTAGCTTGATGTGGATATAATTCTTCTGCAACATTACCTGGTGATAAAAACATTGAAATCAACATGTTCAAGAGACCTGGCGCTGGTTTTTCAATAGCAACCCAATCAACTGTCCATTTATAAACAATACAAATTGAAAGATAACCAAAAATTGATTGCATGAACAACAGACCAGGAATAAAATTACCGACAATATCAATAGCGGATTTGAAGTGAATATGATTGGCCAATGAGAAGAAATAAGAGTATGACATATGGATGAACCCCATCAAAATTGACAATTTCATTTTATATGAGTTTGAGAACAACAAAGCATTTTCAGTTCCATGCCAAGCAGGATCCAAACCAATTGAATAAACGCCAACTGATTTAGCATAAATAGTTTCACCTATTTGGAAATCTTCAGGCCATTCCCAACCAGATTTGAACAGTGTCATTGATCTTGAGAATAAATCATTGTACAAAAAACCTGTGAACATAGAAAAGAGACCCATCAACAATAGGATATATCTACCGGAGTAGGCCATATCGAATATTTCATCTCTATTTCTGATCTTACCAATAGAGACCTCATTATAAACCAGCGCAAACGCAGCTAAGAATAAGATAAACCCATGTCCCAAATCACCAAACATAATGGCGAACATAAATGGGAAAGTAACTATTGTTGGTAAACCTGGATTGACCTCTTTATACTGAGCAATACCATAAGCATCCACAATATTCTGGAAAGCGTCAGTGAATTTGTTGGTTTTATGATAGGTTGGTGGTGTCTTGTTTGTGCTCAGAATGTTTATGACTGACTGCAGACCAACAGATGTTGAACTAGCAAGAGAACTTTCTGTTGTTGAGGTGGATAAAATAAACTTGATTTCATTCAACATATCAGTTGGTATCCAACCTTCGGAAATCAATGTCTTTCTGTTAACATCATAATCAAAATAGTTCATTGTTCGATAAACCAGCTTCTCCTTTGATATTATGGTAACCCAGTTGAACAATATTTTTGAAATTGAGTCCAATTCCATGAATAGTGTTTTATTTGTGGAATCCAGAACAATGTTCAAATCATTTAGATTTGAGTTTATCTCTATCAATTGTTCAGTTCTAAGATTGGAGTCGGATTGAATTTCGTAAAGATTGGCATCTAATGATTCAGCAATCTTCTTGATTTTAGAAATGATAGTGTCACCATGAGAAAAGATAATGAAGACGTCTTTGTGGACATAGGTTTTTGTTTTCAAATCGTAGATTGGTTCTTCAATTTCAATGGTATTCATTAACAAGTTCCCTCTCAAGATTCTCCACAAGATTTTTTCTAAAGTATTCACTTTTCCTCTTGGAATGACACCTGTAACATAACTAACGTTATTTAGGTTATCTTGAGCACTGGACAAAAATGCAGCAGCGCTATCTCCTTCGATATCAACAATAGTGGTTAAAGGTGATGTTTCGGCAGAGTATGAAGTTGAAGGTTGAATTGATTCAACATTTCTTGAAGCCTGCTTGAAAAATGAACCAGCAAGATCCAAAACATATCTGAATTGCTCTAGGTCAACTTTTCTTGAATTTAAATTCTTTGAAGAGTCCAAAAGTTGAATCAATCTTTGCTCCAAAAGTTGTGCGCTCTCGACTAATTCATCAATATCAGAAGGATTTGGAATCTGGTATTGATACTTTGAATGCTTATCATTAATTGAATCATCATCATCTTGGATAATAGGGCGATTGAATTCCAAAAGTTGCTTATAGAAGAATCGATACTGTCTTTCCACGTTGTCAAGTCTTCTGATTTCTTTGACAAAAGATCTCTGAAAGGTATTCACTTTGGAGTTCAAATCTCTAAATTGAACATATCCCGACTCACCAAGAGAATAGACAGTTTCTCTACTGATTTCAATTGGTATAAATAATTGGACCAAAGACATATCCGCAGAGCCTATGTCATTTCAGGGGGGTTGAGACTGTTAGTATTGCTATAAGGAATAAAAACGCAAAGCTCCGTTGGAATGAGGAGTGCATTTGAGGGTGTTCAAACGTTAAGCTCTTGGTAATGGCACTTACGAAAGATTGCCTCTTCTCCCATTGTTCTGCAGTTGGTTGTGTTTGAGGTTTGTGAAAGGTGATTCTTTATGGTTTATGTTATCAGTTTGACTCGACGAAAGTTTTTTGTTGATGATTGCAAAATTCGGAAATTTAGTGACCCGTGAAATTTGCTAATTCTGCCAACAAATTTTTTTTTGTGTACTACGTACTTCTACAAACGCCATCAACAATATCGAAAGCAAAGTGCTGTCTTTAAAGGGACAATTAGACCTGGCACAACGGAATGAGGAATCCCACTGATAAGAGTATTAGCACAGTATGGCTACTGTACAAGGTGCTTATACCTTATTACAAAGCAAAAAAGTTGCATAGGGGCGGTGCCATTAAGGGTCTTGCAAAAGTTTTGAATAATCAGCTGGTATATGGTATTCAGAGAGGATCCAAATACAGATTCAATAAGGAACTAGGTTTAAAAAGGGAGAAAGACACGCTATTCAAAAGAATGACATTGAACCAAGTGGAGAAAATTTTCAACTTCCCCTTTGGTGGCTTCCAATACAAGACCTTCATAAACAACTTATCCAACAACTACAAACTCCCATATGATCCGTTACTTTCATCTAGATTCTTCAAGGCCAAGTTTGACGACATCTACAACACCACATTACCTACTACGGTACCCAAACTTATTCTCAGTAGTTTGAAGTTTCCCAATAATGTTCGTCATAGATTGGTGTTTGACATTTGGCATACCGTTACAAATTTTGTATCCATGAATGTCCAACCTCCAATATTTAACCCAATGGATCAAACACAATTCCCTTCTAGAACAATCTCTAACCTATTCACAGATCAATCACTCCCAGTGATTCCCAATCCATTCCATCGAATAACATCAAATCGAAAAAAGCAAGAATTTGTTACACATAACCTCAAAGTAATATACACTTGCAACGATGTCAAAGGGATTTTCAAACCAGATATTTATGAGCCAGTGACCAAAAGAGAATATGTTTCGGAAGAAATCATCAGAAAGAACGTCAAGAACTTCATCATAAATCCAGCTATAGCATTCGCCACTGATATGTTATCATACTACAGAAATGATATTCATGCCAAAATCAACTACCATAATAAAGGTACAAAGTCCATTGATAATACTGCTTCGATCAGAAAAACAATTTTAAATACTTTTATAAGTTACGATGAAAACAATAATGCAAATAATAGAGATAACAACTACCGTGATGATCCCCAATACGCACTATATCACCTTGACGAGAAAAATTCTAAAAGTCTAATAAAGTATGAGCATCACTATTGGAATAACACATACAACATCCAAAAGGTGGATAGAAGAGGTGAACCAATCAAAGTGGATATTTGTCTTGTGGATAAACATAACCTTCCTGTATTTTCTGGTATCATCAAAACAAGTGGCTTGGCAGAGGCCCATGTTGAGTTCAGTCAGCACTTCCTGGATAGAAAACAGACTCCAATGCCTCTCAAATTTCAAAAACATTTCACAGAATCATTTTGCCAACTGTTAGCTACAGGATCAATTGGTGGTTTCATAACAGATTCGAGATTTTATTATATGTATTCTTTAGATATACTTCAAAAGTTGGAGAAAATCAAGTACCATGCATACAGGCTTCTTGAGATGGAAATTCTAGTTGAAGATGAAGTAATGGGCCAAGTAAGAAGAAAGAAGTATGGTAAATATGGGTTTTATTCATTACTTCAACACATTGACAAAGAAATCAGAAATAAGCCAGCGGAAAAAATCAATCCTGATTTCATACCCATGATGGATGAAGTCAACTCCATCCTGGATGACCATTTTGAGACTGTTCGTTTCCCTCCTACATCAGATAGGGTAATGGATAAATTTGTCTCTGTTAAGGTATTACAGGATGGGTATGATACATTGAATCCTATGAATCAAGTACCAATTTCTATGCTGTTTTTGGATTATTTATCTAGAGCATTTTTTGCCTTCGGTAGACATGGGTTTACCTATAGAACTTTAGTGTGGAAGAGAATAATCAAAAAGCTGAGTTACTCATCATTTGAACGTTATGAAATCGAATATGAACGATACATTGAGATTGTTTCAATGTTCAAATCGTTGACAGATCAAGCTGAAAAACCACTGATCAGCCCTAATACTTTATCTGCCGTTTATCAAATGGATGATACTGAGTATTATACTAATATCTATAAAAGAACCTCAAGCAAGCTACCTTGGTCTTTATTATCTTCAAGAAGACTCTCATATACCTCTTGTGACCAAGGTAATGTACCAGGAGTATTTCTTAATATTGTTCTTGATAATGCTGAGAATAAGGAAACTATGATAATTTATGATCCAATAAGGATGTCTGTGTCTCCCAATATCGTCAAATGGCTACCAAATACCAACCCAAACAAGTATACCACTTCTAATGCGGCTCATTGTGACGGACAGGTGCTAGATTTTCAGGCAAGGACCCTATTGAGTTTTGAATGTGCTTTCAATGAGATAAATATTTATGACATTTTGTCTGAATCTAAATTGACTCCAATACTGAAAGACGTTGGATTTGTGAGAAATGATGAAATAGAAAGTGCCAAAAAATTGAAGAACGACTATCTAAAGTTTACTACTCTCTCAAGAAAATTGAACTCGGTTCTACCAAGGTATGCTAATGTCAACGAATATGAAGAGCATATAGCTAATTTACAGAAAATAAAGCAGATGAACTCTTACCTTGTTCTTTCGGTCGGTGGTATGTTTTTGAAGTTTTCTCAGCATAATAAACTAGTGGACTATCCCGTGACAAAAGACTCTATAATAGCTGCTTTCATTGCACTTGATAAACTACACAAAAAGGGCATTGTACATGGAAATATTACAACAGGAAACATACTAGTTCAAAGCTATGCCAATCGTTCAGTGATATTCAAGGGGTTTGAATTTAGTCAAGTTTTAAAGGTATTAAATGGAAGAATTGAGATAGAGGGAAATGGATTCATCGGGAAAAATATCAAGAGGCTGACTCAATATATGGAAGCAGAAGAGTCTAAAAACTATCTCAAAGCTTTACTAGAAATTGACCTAAGGGATCTGAAATTGGTTTTAGCAAAACATTCTTCATTTGTCGATTCCATTTATGATCAGATGGTTTCTGAGCATCAAATCTCATCTATAGATGACATTACATCAGGTATCTTCAAAGATAACTCAAATAAACTCAGGTTTCCAGATCAATCCATGATTTCGTTTGAAACAGAGGAAGCTGATGGGCCAGGCTCAGAAAACGTCTTCCATTCAAATCATAAACGTGAATATGGTGATAGTAATGATCCTATTTTCCAGTCTCTCTATGATATGTTTACTTCCAATGATACCGAAGTTGAAAGCACAATTGGTGATGAAGGGGACGTAGAAATTAATGCTTCATATGATGAAATCAAAGAGATTGATCTGCTACATGAAGAGCTGGAGAAGTTAGATTCGGAAAATGATGAAATACCAAAGCAGAACCCATAAAGAGCAGAGAGCATCACTTATGATAAAAACGTCAGCAGATTTGTATGATTTTGCTTGAAGCCCAAGAGTTATCAGAAACCAAATAATAAACTGTAAATAGTCTTAGTTTGCAATAAAAGATGCGCTGTAGGTTAAGTAGTTTGGTTTGGTTATATAAGCATTTAGTGCTAAGGATGGTGTATAAGTATGTGCCCCCAGCATGAAAGGAGATTGAACAGATCTCATATAGTTTACTGTTCTCGTTTCCAATAGACCGGAATTCATATACATTACAGTATTTATAGTGTCTTGGTCATCCTAATTGTAACGTCGCATTAGCTATAGGGATTGTCCAGTTTATAGCGAAACAACGAATATATAGACCATTTCTGCCCCTACCAATCTTGAAGGTGTCTGTATGTTTTTTGTTGTAGCCATCTTTGTACCTTCCCTATTCTTAAAAGACAGAAAAACATAACACAGATGTGCTTGGTATGGTTTAACTGTTAACGCTAGCTTAATATTGTTGTAAGAGGAGCCTGGAGAATACGATTGTCAGTACTCATACTGTGTTTAAAATATGGTATATATTGTTTATTGTATATTGTACAGGGTGAAGATGGAATAATCTTGGGAGATCCGAGAGACCCAAGAAGAATCTGATTTGTGCACATTAACCAGGAACGCCTAACATACTGAGGTAGAGCATAGTGTAAATTCTTTTTCACTAAATCTGGTATTTTATTCTTATTTCTGGAAATCAACTCCATGAAGCCAAAAATGGACACTGCTTATATTGTGAAGGTTGAAGGATCTGAGCGTCCTAGCCAAATCCTAAATCCTGATTCCTCATATGTTACACTATATGACATTCTTTTGCTCATTCATAGTGTACAGTATATACCTTATATCAGACTATAGTATTTGACACATAATGAAGCTCAGTTGAAAGTATTTTCTCTTCTCATGCGAAGGGTCGAGTGTATTGTTGTTCCCTGATTCCAACAGTCAATCGTAAGTTTGTAAAAGCAGTTGTACTGTCCAGATGAACCTATCCGCTATAATTAACAAGTCAAGCAATGGTAAGCGGGTCTATAAAGCTTAGCAGAGTCCCAGCTTATTCTCAAAACTGCCCCTACTTCATCTCAGCTGATCAAGAAATCAGCGCGCCATGGTCCCTGGGCTAGGTTAGAATACGGGTTGACCAGTAGGTGCAAACCCATACGAGATGACACGGCTTTAGAGACAATTTAAAGCTTTGGAGACAATCTACAGAGACAATCTAAGGCTCTAGCGGTAAAAGTGAAGCTTTCAATCTTATTCTATTACTATATCTTTTTTTTGTGTGAAAATGGGCTATTACTTCAGAGTTTCTACTCTTTGCCTTCTTTATACATCTCTTTACCCTCTACACTGCACAACTTTGTTGGGAGAGAATCCAAACTCTCATTCATGTAAATCCTTAGAACAAACTTTTCTGTTCTACTACGATATGTCCTCAGGCGAGGCTTTTTTATTCTCATGGACTCGCTATGTAAAGAACCTGAATGTTCATTCTCTATTTACCTTTTGTTCAACTTAATAGATATCGAAATGAAAGCTTTACAACTCCGTATAGTAAACCTTCAACAAACTTATGACATATGGCAAACTACTTGAACATGATAAGCAGATCATTTCTTTCGATAGAGCCTATGTGCCAGTCTTGTCCAGGTCAACATACAAAAGTCAAAATACAATATTGAATCACTCTATCCAGATTTTGTATTTTTGCAGTCCATCTGCGTTAACAATAAGATTATTTCTTGCGGTTTTCCTCTGTTACTGAGGGATCACTTCGCATAATATGTTGGAAGTTATGATAATCTTCATGATTATATAAGCAAGAACTGTCTCTGCCTGAGAGATCTATTTCATGTGTTACTACCAGTGAGAGAATAGGTTATGAAAGATATGAAAGAGAAGGTTCCCTAAGTTTAGGTTGCTACCTTCTTGTGTTTATAGGTTGAGAGAATTCATACTATAAGACTAACGTATCTACATTGTTCCAGTGTGTCGTAGCTGTTTAGCTCCCATAGAAGATATAATTTAACATAATATATCAAACACTATGGCACATTGTTGGAGACTTACAAGTCTGGATTGAATATTCGTCATTCTGGTTATCTATTAAAGTATACAAAAAGAATAATAGAACCAGGACATTCATGTCAATATATAGTGAATCAGCAAATCCACAATAGTAGAAAAAGGATTTGCATGGGACCAATTCACATTCAGTCAGTATTCACTCAAAACAGTCAAATTGCTCTAAGGATCTACATGATCTACAAGGGAGGTTGGATTCACCTCCAACACACATTCCGGCGCTTAATACGAGAGCGAGTGATTGGTAATTTGTGATAATGGTTGCTTCCATTGAGATTTTTTGCATATGTTGAGTGAGTACTGCAAGTTTGAAAGATTCTGTAAAGTACTAGTTGATATATGTTGTATAGCATAAAGGTATGACTAATGTAAGGAAGGAAGAATGTCAGAGATGAGATCCTACTGATATTGTCAGGGTTCCAGGACCTGCGTGTCCGAACCAATTCTTACTTCCTTATATTGTTACTCTGTAACAATATCTCTCCTTACCATCTTTATATATCTTTACCCTTTATACTATACAATATATACCATATATTGAACTAGTAATTAACAGATTTACAGTCTTGATTGTCCTACAGTTTATCAGAAAAACTACTAAGAGTCACATTAAAGTAAATCTAAACCTTTAGAGATCCAAGGGTATCTCATCTTTATTCAACCTTATTCAAACTTACTTCCATTACCAAAGTTAGAAGAAAAATTTTTCTTCCAAGCCTAAAGAGGCAGTTTATTTTATTTTTCAGTTTATTTTAAAAAAAAAAAAAAAAAAAAAAAAAAAAAAAAAAAAAAAAAAAAAAAAAAAAAAAAAAAAAAAAAAAAAAAAAAAATAAATATAAAAAAAAAAAAAAAAAAAAAAAA
>JAKTWV010000069.1:0-53835 GCA_030582235.1 Ruyongia ponderosae | reverse complement strand
AATCGGGGTCGTTGGAGGGCCAATCGATCGATCGACCGGTCAAAAATTGGATTCTTGGGGCAAAAAAAATTCAAATTCGAAAAAAAAAGTTGCCAAAGCTCGTTTTCACCCTTTCCCATAGTTAAGAAATGAACTTCAGCGCGTCACAGTTTGACAACCACGAGGGATAGGATGGTGAATTTAGGTGCGTTTGAATACTGGTGTCGAGTGCTTTATTTTGCAAGCTTTTGTTTGAAGAATACCAAGCAAACGCAAAAGTTGATTTTTCCCCATAGTTAAGAAATCATCAAAAAAAAGACCTTATATCGTGCTGCAAAATCATTTCGTGAGATTTCAACTTCAAACCACCTCCATGTGGTGCGCAATGTGTGATTTGTCATTGGGGTATGCTCATTATGGCAAATTTGTGAGCTGGTGCAAAACGGGAGCTTAAGGAGATCAGAATTTAATAGAATAAAAGGACTCAAAAAACACCATTTCTGACTTAGAGTGACAAAAATGAACGAACCGGAATTCAGAAAGATGACCATTCGAACAAGGGAACGATGTTTGAGGTTGGTGTATTGAGTTTAGGGCAGGTCGGAAGGAGTTTTCAAATGCTATATTGAAGAGAAGTTTGCAAAAGTCGTTGGATGTCCAATTTTTGATCCAATTTTTGCATGTAGTTTTTGAAATATTGCTGTTAAAAATATAAAAGAAGAACTGCTAGATAGCGGCTGCTCTATTTCATAGATATTATGGGCACCAGCTAAGATTGAGGTGCTGTGTGCGTTAAATTATGTGTTTGAATTTTGGGCATTTTGGCTTCAAAAAACCCCATCGGTTTACTCTGAAGCCAGTAACGTTATGAGTAGACACACTGCCAAAATTTGACAAACACCATTGTCTGCGCAATTAAGGCATCCCGGTATGTGATGGGATAACGCACCATTTTTCGTTGTTGGGATATGCGAAATCTGGTCGAGTATACAGTCCAATCGGGGTCAAATCGGGGTCGTTGGAGGGCCAATCGATCGATCGACCGGTCAAAAATTGGATTCTTGGGGCAAAAAAAATTCAAATTCGAAAAAAAAAGTTGCCAAAGCTCGTTTTCACCCTTTCCCATAGTTAAGAAAACTTTTTAACTATTTCTTTTTGAAGATGTAATGAGTTTGGAGTTTGATAATGATGATGATATAAGTAATGTGGCCAGTGATAACAGGATAGAATATGACTATGATTTCAAGTTGTTGTCATCTAATTATCCATACCTTTCAAAATATTATAATAATGAAACGAATAAGTATGATCTTGGAAGTAATGAAGGAATCAATCAATTGACAAGAGCCATATTATCATACTATTATAACATTGATATTGATGTAAATTTGAAGCATTTATGTCCAATAATACCTAGTCGTATCAAATATCTACAACTTGTTGAGCAAGTGTTTTCAGAATGTGGTCTATTGAAAGAAGAAGAAGACAAATCAAAGTTGGCAGGACTAGATATTGGAACTGGTTATTATGGGATTTATGCTATATTAGGTTGTAAAATATTTGGGTGGGATATGATTGGAGTTGATATTTGTAGAGATTCTGTTGAGAATGTTTTGAAATTGATTGAATTGAATAAGAAAAGTTTGACTAGTCATGATGGATCAATTACAGTTAAATTAGTTAATGAAGATGAGATTATCATAAACAATGATAGTAAATTGATTGATTTTACTATGTGTAATCCACCCTTTTATGAAACTTATGAAGAATTAGAACAAAATACAAACCTCAAGATATTCAAAACAACTATAAAGGAATTTAGTGTTGTTGGTACAAGTGATGAATTGATCTTTAAAGATGGAGGAGAATATGGGTTTATATTGAAATATTTTGCAAAAAGTCTGATGAATCAAAAGATCAAATGGTTTAGTTGTTTGATTAGTCATTATTCCAATGTTACAAGATTGATTGAGAAGTTTAAATCTTCATCATATTGTGATAATTTCTTTATAAGAGAATATCAATTAGGAGTTACAAAGAGATGGATAATATTTTGGTCTTTTGATCATTACAGACCTATTGTTGTTGTTAATATAAAAAATAAGTATAAGGGAGTTTTGAGCACTTTGTTCAGTATAAATACTGCTGATAATGATTTTGGAAAAGTAAGAGAATTGATAACACAAAAGTTAAAGTTATTAAAAGGCATTGAAGTTAAATTGGATAAAGAAGGTGATAATATTGGAATGCAGTTGGTTGTTAGTTGTTTATTTGGAGATGTTTGGTCTAGAAAGTATAGAAGATCAATCAACAAAGATGAGATCAAGAAAGATCAGTATAACTTTATCATTGAAATGATAATCAACTCAAGCACTGTCAATAACAATGGCAATGAGATCACTATTCATTGGCAATATGGACAAGATCCCAAAGTATATCAAAGTTTCTGTGGGTATATAAAGCGTTTAATACAATAACACAACAACACCTTGACCATATGGATCGCATATACACAGGGTTCGTTCAAGGTATAAGCTGTCATACTAGGAAAGCGCAATTAAAGACGTCCAAATCGGGCAACCGAATCCGTTTTGTGTTTTTTTTATCTTTTTCGCTTCATAAAAAGATATAAAGGAGTATAAAAGGACAAGATAGTGAATTGACAGTGTTGTAGGTTGTAAGAAGGTATATTAAGACAATACATATAAATATATATAATACAACAAAGTTAAAGAATATGAGTACCAGTATTCCTAGAAGTCAAAAATGTATGATCTTTGAGAAACATGGAGGAGAGTTAGAATACCGTACCATTCCAGTTCCATTACCAAAGCCAACAGAGATCTTGATTGCCCTTAAGTATTCAGGGGTTTGTCATTCTGATTTACATGCTTATTATGGAGATTGGCCAGAAGAGACCATTTTACCATTGATTGGAGGACATGAAGGAGCTGGTGTTGTTGTTGCCAAAGGTTTACAAGTTGATAATTTTGAGATTGGTGATTATGCAGGAGTTAAATGGATCAATAAGACTTGTTTAAAATGTGAGTTTTGTCTTAGAGGTGAAGAAACATGTTGTTTGAATCAAGATGTTAGTGGATATACTGTGATGGGGACCTTTCAACAATATGTTGTGGCAGATGCTATTCAAGCAGCTAAGATACCATCAGGGTGTGATTTAAAACAAGTTGCACCATTGTTATGTGCTGGTTTGACAGCTTATAAGGCTTTGAAGAAGTCTAATTTAAAACCGGGACAATGGGTTACCATTATTGGATCTGGAGGAGGATTAGGATCATTTGCAGTTCAATATGCCAATGCTATGGGATTCCGAGTCTTAGGGATTGATGCTGGAAATAAAAGAGAGATGTGTGTTAATGAATTGAAAGTTGAAGAGTTTATTGATTTTACAGATTTTAAAGGGAATGATGCTGGTATTATTGAAAAGGTTATGACAATTACCAATGGAGGATCTCATGGAGTGATTAATTTTTCAGCCAGTGAAGTTGCCATCAATTTGGGAATCAACTATGTTAGAACGTTGGGTACTGTTGTATTGGTAGGGATGCCTAGTGGAGCCATTACAAAGACTTCAGTGTATGATCAAGTTTGCAAGCAATTCATCTTGACGGCCTCCAGTGTTGGAAACAGACAGGACACCGTTGAAGCACTGGACTTCTTTGCGCGCGGATTGGTGAAGGCGAGAATCGATGCTGTGTATGGTCTGAGTGAGTTGGCCAGTGTATACCAGAAGATGGAGCAAGGATTAGTTCAGGGCCGGATGGTTGTTGATGTCAGTAGATAGTATTACTTGTGTAATAGTTATGTTTATTATGCCCTTATAAAAGCATTCTTCAATCAATGTATACATCCGAACACCACAATTACCCGCCCGTCAAACTCCGGCCCCCGCATCGGACACCTCCAACTCGGAGATCACTCCACCTCCACTCCCCTCAGTGACCACTGGCCATCCCCCCAAGACTATAAATACCGCCCCTCTGCCCCTCCTCCTTCTCCTCTTTTCCCTCTTTTATCCTGTCAAATAAAATCAACAAATAAAATCAATAAAAACACAATGTTAAGAACTTCAACTAAATTCAACCAATCCATCCTCAGATCCTTTGCTAGATCTCAATCCACCATTGCCATCCCAACAACTCAAAAGGGTGTCATTTTCTATGAAAATGGTGGTGCTTTAGAATATAAAGATATCCCAGTCCCAACTCCAAAGCCAAATGAAATCTTGATCAATGTTAAATACTCTGGTGTTTGTCATACTGATTTACACGCTTGGAAAGGTGATTGGCCATTACCAGTTAAATTGCCATTAGTTGGTGGTCATGAAGGTGCTGGTGTTGTTGTTGCTAAAGGTTCTGAAGTTAAAAACTTTGAAATTGGTGATTTAGCTGGTATTAAATGGTTAAATGGTTCATGTATGTCTTGTGAATTATGTGAAAACTCTTATGAATCAAACTGTTTAGAAGCTGATTTATCTGGTTATACTCATGATGGTTCTTTCCAACAATATGCTACTGCTGATGCTGTTCAAGCTGCCAAGATTCCAAAGGAATTGGCCAATCAATTGGATGAAGTTGCTCCAATCTTATGTGCTGGTGTTACTGTTTACAAGGCCTTGAAATCTGCTAACTTAAAGGCTGGTCAATGGGTTGCCATTTCTGGTGCTGCTGGTGGATTAGGTTCTTTAGCTGTTCAATATGCCAAGGCTATGGGTTTAAGAGTTTTAGGTATTGATGGTGGTGAACAAAAGGAAAAGTTATTCAAATCTTTAGGTGGTGAAGTCTTTATTGATTTCACAAAGACCAAGGATATTGTTGAAGCTATTCAAACTGCTACTAATGGTGGTCCACATGGTGTTATTAACGTTTCAGTTGCTGAAGCTGCCATTTCTCAATCCACTCAATACGTTAGACCAACTGGTAAGGTTGTTCTTGTTGGTTTACCAGCCAATGCTGTTTGTAAGTCTGAAGTCTT
The DNA here is from genome assembly GCA_030582235.1 of Ruyongia ponderosae. Taxonomy (NCBI): domain Eukaryota; kingdom Fungi; phylum Ascomycota; class Saccharomycetes; order Phaffomycetales; family Wickerhamomycetaceae; genus Ruyongia; species Ruyongia ponderosae. Next base: position 48,861 of record JAKTWV010000069.1, on the reverse strand, counting down.
TTCTCATGTCGTTAAATCTATTTCCATCATTGGTTCTTATGTTGGTAACAGAGCTGATACTAGAGAAGCTCTTGACTTTTTCACCAGAGGTTTAGTTAGATCTCCAATCAAGGTTGTTGGTTTATCTGAATTACCAGGTGTTTATGAATTAATGGAACAAGGTAAGATCTTAGGTAGATATGTTGTTGACACTGAAAAATAAGTCAATTGAGAGGTACACTTTTGATTTAATATTAAAAGTTGATTGATTCAACTTTTCAATTCTCTTACCATTATACAAGATATATGACAATTAGGATTTGGTCAATGAATAAAAAGTTACATATACAGTTTTGACCATTTACGACGTTTAAATATAAGATAAAAAGATATAATATTCATTATAATCATTAAGATTGAACTTCTTCTGTAAATACTTATCCCCCATACTATTATTATAAGGCTGCTCCTTCCGTGTACTGGATCTCGCATCAAGGAGACAAGTCCGATTCTCGTTTTAACGAATATTGAATATTGAATATTGAATATTTTGTACAATGTAGACAATGTAGAGCAGTATGGATCATAGCATCATATCATTATGTAAATTATAATATTGCTATAGTGAACCATATCCAATCACACAGTTCTTAAAATTACACAACAAACAATGCTGGCAAAATAAGAAAAACACCCAATTTACCCAAAATTAAAAATAAAACTGGAAACTGAGAAATCTTCATGAAGAACCAATTTCGCTCCTTTTTTCAGTCAAATCAAGTCATGGTAGAATCATTTAATAGATACATTAAATATATCATGTGTTACTATGGCTCATATTAGAATTATAAGGTATATTTGTATAATCATGTGTATATGTGTTATTAATTTGTATAAAATGCTGGAAAGGGATGATTTGCTCTATAAGGAAGGCTCTCTAGCGCCTAAAATCTAAAATACAATAATATCTGAATATATTCTACTTCTCTTAATCTTCGAGTCCTGCTTCAACTTCAACTTAAGCTTCAACTTCATCAAAATCCAGCTCATCCTCATCATCGTTCTGGTCTCTGATGACAAGCAATCCCTTCTTGGCTCTTGCCTCCAATTTGGCCTTTAATTCCAACGCTTGCTCAGCCAATGCCTCTTTACATAATGCCACTTTCAAATGTTGATGAGATACATGGATATAAGTGATATTAACCACTTTGGTTTCATAATTCATTTGGATCTTGATTCTGGAATGATTATCCAATTTACTCATTCTATATTTAACACCTCTTGAATATTCTCTTGAACATGTCTTAACATCTCTTGAACAATATAATCTAAATCTTAATCGATTCTTTCCTTCAACTGCACTTGATCTAATAACCCATTTATATCCACTGGAATCACAAATAGGATTAATGATTCTACTCTTGACATATGATTTCATTTCTTGGATTTCTCTCTTATTATTACTTGTACCATTGGTGGTGGTACTAGTAGTACCAAAATCAACAGAATCATAATCTGGTATATATCCATCAAAACTAATCAATTCATGTGCTGAATCTCCAATTTTCAATTCACCTAATAAATCTTCAAATGAATCAACTCTAAAATAATCAAATGTAGAAACATTATTAATAGTCTTCATGATATTATTCTTATCTGAATTATTTGAAGGACGATCTGGGAAATTTGGATTGGTATTGGTATTGATATAGACTCTCCTTGTCTGATCTCGAGATCTATGACGACGACTATTCACAGTAGATGTTTGCTTCAAATTCTCTTGCTCGTTGTCATTGTCATTGTCATCATCATCATCATTTTCTTTTGTAGCTTCTGATCTCCTTATTATACCATCACCATTATCATTAACAAGCAATGGATGTGGTGGCCCAAACATAGAAGGAGATATTTGAAGTGCAGTTAAACTAGATGGAGCTGAGGTGGATAGTCTTGATATTGAAGGTTTTTTAGCTGTTGAAGTTGTTGTTGTTGTATTTAAATCAACATTGTTCTGGTTTTGGTTTATAGTGGATGATGGTGATAAGATTGATGATAAAGGTGGTAATAAGTTGATGTTACTGTTTGGAAATGGAGATGGACTGTTCTTGTTATTGTTATTTGTGCTAATTTGTTGTTGTTGTTGTTGGTATCTATGATAATCATTATTTGAAATCATATTGAATGCTAGGTTTGTGTTATATGATGATGATGAGGATGATGATGATGATGATAAATTGATGGGATAACCTCTTGGGATATTACTAGTGTTGTTTATTGATACTAGATTCAATTCAGAATTGATGGTGATATTTTGTGGGTTTATCAATGGATTATTGCTGTTGATCTTGTTGACGTTAATGATGCTATTGTTGTTGTTATGATCTGAATGGAAACAGCCATCGCATAAGGGTATTCTGTTACCATCGACATTTGAAGTTAAAAATGCATTGAAATTGTTGAATTGGGTTGAATTCTTGTATAAATTACAATTAGAACATTGCTGAAGTTCTTCATTGTCTGACAACAGTCTCCTCAAGTCCATCTTTCAATATATATATATGTCTTGGTCTGTTTTAAGATGATTTATATTGTGAAAAGTAATTGGACCCACTTCAACTTAAAACACTTAAACCTCGACAACTTAACGTAACGTAGATGATGAAAGTTCTTTTGGTTTATAAGTTTGTTTACACCTTTTTATGAACAAGATTGATTCTGCTTTTAGTGTGGATGTTAGCTTATCGGTGAGCACAAGATTAGATGAATATGACTATGAATATTGAATATTAGTACAGGATGGGTATGGCAGACATCAATCTGTTGATATTGTTGTCTATGTTGTTGTGATGAGTAAAGAAGATAATTGAAGATGAATAATTTGGAGGAATTCAGAAGCAGATATTACAGCCAGAGAACTGTGGATGCTTTGATGCTTTAATGTTGATTCAAGTGAATCAAGGATGCCCCGAAATTGAACAGGGATCACCAGCCAACAACATTTGTTACAACTTATCAACTTATCAGTCCAGCTACTTTGTCAATATGACCTGTTACAAGTTCAATATTATGATAATCCAGTCGTGTAATATGGCTATACAGGTGTACAATCCTGCTCAAATCAACCAAATAAACACCCTCGCTCGTCTCTCAAAAACACGTAAATGCTTTAAACAATCACCGTGATTTACACATTTATCCCAGAAAGCAGTGACAACAGTGAGAACTATGGCTTTCTAAGCTCTTCGAAGTCAGAACAGCTGAACAGTTAGCAGAATATCGAATTGCCATTGCCTCAACAACAGAACAACAGAACAACAGCAACAAATGTATAGGTATACACAGACTACTGATCTCACCAATATATATTTTCTTTCCTCCTCTTTCTTCTTTCTTCATAAACCCATTGTGGCGCTTTGGAGTCTTTTCAAGTTAAAAATGTTTCAGTCCGAGTCAGGTCAAGCACGAGTCTAGTCTCAAGATTTTAGTCTCTTAAAGTCCCAAAGTCTTGTCTTCAAGTCCCAAAGTCCACAAATGTCCACAAAAGACCGTCGTTGATTACAGATTGCAATCAATATATGAAATCATCTTTGCCTTGTTCTTTATATATCATAACATGATCACTAGATCAACAAACAAAATCTAGATTCAACAGCTCTTAATCTTAACCTTGACCAGTACACCATTAATAGAAAAAGGGAACGTATTAAACAGATTTGATCGGTAGCTTATTTTTTCATCTGAGTACTGATCACTAGTCATACTGATGACTTGAGAAGACCAATTTTTGTAGTATGATTATAAGTGGTAAGATTTTTAGCATATATATACCAGATTAAAAATCATGAACAGCTAGATATGAATGTGATCTCACCTTATATAGATTCGTAATGCCTAGCTGATTGGCTCATGAGAAGTTGATTTCATTGCAACTCCGTAATCATGGTTATCAATATAAAGGTCGACAGAGCAATAAATATCTCAATGACCCAATATTATGATCATGAATATTATCACAAAACACACGACACAAGTTAATCTCTACAGCTTCTTCTAGTTGTGATGATGATCATAATATAGGCGCCTCGACGATGATTTCGACGTGATATAAATGTAATTCATGTATTGGCCATAAACTAGTTTATCTTAGCTCAAATCTGAACCCAATAACTAATTTAGATATCACCTGGACTGTAATGTGTCTTTACCAACCAAATTGACTCCATATAAACACCTTTAACAACTCAAAACTTGAGAAATCTTGATCATAAAAAATCCAATATATCAGGGCTCAGGGCTCGTAACCGTAATTGCTGGTGTGTCTGACACCAATTTTATACAAAACATCTACTAGGGCGTGTGGCGTAGTTGGTAGCGCGTTCGCTTAGCATGCGAAAGGTCTCCGGTTCGACTCCGGACTCGTCCATTTTTTTTTTTTTTTGATAATTGATTTAATTTTTTTTATAACTTGGCCCATACAACGAGTCATAAATTTGCAAAGAAGTCAACTTATTCTGACTGCGATTTGATGCCATTACTAGAAAAAAAAAAAAAAAAACAATCTCCAAGAAATATAAAAATTATCAATAACTGATTTTATTTTGACATTCAATTCTTTTCCTTTCTTTATTTATTTAGTAATCTCAAGTACCACCAGTTTGTTTGTTTAATTCAATCATCAAATTTGTACTTGAACGTCTTAAGATCAACTTATATTCACATCACTCATAACACAATGCTTTCATCAGTTAGAACTTTGGTTAACAGATCCATCCCTGCTTCACATGGTAAATTGTTGTTGAGATTCAACTCAACATTCGTCAACAAATTAAACCCAGACTCCATTGTCTCAAAGGACGTTTCATGTAAGTTTTAAAACTTGTCTTTTGTTCAACTCTTCTGAAATAGAATAGATTATATACCTGGCAGGATCAAAAAGATTACTAACAACAGCATAATATCTGCTTTAATAGCCTTAAAGTTCACCAGAGAACATGAATGGATCACATTCCATCCAAAAGATTATTCATATGTTGGTATCACCAAATATGCTGCTGATGCCTTAGGAGATGCTACATTTATTGAATTACCAACCATTGGTGACATAATCCCAATTGGTGGTTCCATTGGTAGTGTTGAATCTGTTAAATCCGCAAGTGAAATCTATTCTCCAATCAATGCTGAAGTTCTTGAAGTCAATGAAAGATTAGAAAATGAACCACAATTAATCAATGAAGATCCAATGGGTGAAGGTTGGTTATGTAAAATAAGAGAAGTAGAAATTAAAATTGATGTTGAATTAGAAGAAGGAGAAGAACCTGCACCAGTACCAGTACCAGAATTGTTCTCAGAAGATGAGTATGCTAAATTATTATTAGAAGAAGAAGACCATTAAAATAAAGGTGGTATTTTGCTCTTTTTTTGAGAAGAAATAGTGGATATATTAATATTTTAAAATATATATATTATGAGTATATTATTGTATGTTTTGTTTATATATTATGGTGAATTAGTCAATGTTGTAGTCCTTTTCATGGTCTTGTTATATTCTTCTTGAGTCTTTGCCTTTATCTGTACAGCATGAAGTCCCTGATTTTCCATTTCATCTGTCAATAATTTATAAACAAGTCTATGTCTCTTTGGTAGATTTAAATCTTTGAACTCATCACTCACAATCTCCAATCTATACGATAAATTTGGTATGTTAGTTAGTAAAATGTCATAGTATTCTTAATAGAGTAGAAGTATAACTTACCTAAAATGACTTTCTGTGATATTCGCAGCACCTCTCAATCCATTATGACCAGCATGTTTCCAACTATCGTTCTTTATCTTCAATAGGGAAGGATTGAAAGCCTTTGTAAGTTTCTCTTCAATCTTCAATTGAATTGGACCTGGTTGGTCCAGTTTAGCTGAAGGATCAGCGCAGGAAGAAGAGCTGTGTGACATGATTGTTGTGTAGTTTATTCTCTTGGAAGCAATGAATGTTCTTCTATGTAACTGGGATAGCATGCCTATCTCTATATCTGCTCACAAATTCAAAGGATGTTCTATACCTACCTACCTACAACATGAAGAATTCCCACAGAACAGCCCAAAAACACCCGAACACCAAGAATTTTTTTTATTTTTTTATTTTTTCCACAAAAAAGAAGGCGAAAGTCAAACACCTGTTCACAAATTGCACCCGACCATCAATCAACAAGTTATTACAAATCTTTTCAAAAGAACAATCTATTGAAATCTTTTGAGATATATAAATATTTTGGATAAAGGATTTTACTTTGATACACTCATCAATTACAAATCAATTCCCAAATTTCAATCAAGTCCAGTTTATCAAAGACTTGTGAAGTTCCGCCTCCTTTATTATTATTAGTCTGTCTATTCTTAGCCAAAACAAGCACACATATCATATAAACAAAGATGTCTACTTCACAACCATATGATCCATATATTCCAACTGAGAATACCACTGCACAAGATGGACAACAAACACAATCCAACTCCAGAACCAGACAATTACAAGCTGAGATTGATGATACTGTTGGAATAATGAGAGAGAATATCTCTAAAGTTGCAGAAAGAGGTGAAAGATTGGATAGTATTGAGGATAAGGCTGATAATTTAGCCATTAGTGCCCAAGGTTTCAGAAGAGGTGCCAATAGAGTTAGAAAGCAAATGTGGTTGAAGGATATTAAGATGAGAATATGTCTTATTTTAGTCATTATCATTTTATTGGCTGTTATTATTGTTCCAATTGTTGTTCATTTCACTTAATTAACAAAATGAAATGAATGAAGAAATATCACCAATTTTACGAATACTTAACTATAAAACTACATCAAATATCATCAACTCCTATAATACTAAACTTGGAAAATCAAGTTCTTCTTCTATTATCCTCCATTTTTTTCTTACTTCTTTTATTACTTTCTCATCAAATATAAACCAAATAAATCAATATAATATCATTTCATTTGTTGAAACTATTGAATAATGATTACTACTCGGTCATAAATTCGTGTATCTGCCTCATCCTTATGCTTTTTTTGTTAATTATGTCATTACTATATTCTTTTGGTTGTTTGTTAGTGTGATTTCTCCTTATACTATTAATTTCTGAGTACTTATAGTACAAGTACTAATCCTCTTGTTATACAAACTGCACTGGATTGATGTGTGAAAGAGTAATTATTAGGAGATCTAAGTCATGTTGTTATAAGATGGTATGTGTCTCGGAGTGTGTCCTGACTCTTTATAGTAAATATATCAGTTTGTGTGTGAGATTTTTCTGTAGTATGAGAATAGGTGAGTTGTAGGCCGGTTAGTCGGTATTAAAGAATTGAGGATTGAGTATCAGTTTAGTGAGTGAGTGCAGTTTAGGAGGAGAAGATAGTTATTTATTCATTTACAGGCGTGTAGTTTATGTTGTTGTCCTATTTCTGATATGTCTGATATTTCTATTTCTATTTCTATCATCATGTGAAAGATATAGCAGACGGGGTATCACCTCCACCAATCAGGACTGGACAGCAGCAGCAGCAATCTGGAGACTCAGCGACTCAGCGAGATCTGACAATTGTCAGTCTGTAGTTTCTTAGTGGTTGTAGTACCACCGTCTACAGTATAAACTGAGTATAACACCAGTCTATACAAGAACACCTCAACGTCCTTCCCACTCCATAACAAACAACAAACAAATTAAATCAAATTAGAAATTGAGCCCGTCTGATTTGCTGACTTGATAAGAAAACTGAGCAACCGGGTATTAAAGTGGTTTGGAATGGTGAAATCTCGAGAAAGGGGCAGTCGCTGGTAGTGAAGACTATTACACAAGACATGCTATATATACACTACTACTACTACTTCTACAATACACATCAACAAACAACCGCACTCAATCTCCCCTTTCCTTTGCGCTGCGTCCAACAATCTCGTTGGCCATTTTCCATTTTCCATTTTTGATTTTTGGTGTGTCATTTTCGATAAAGAAAAAAAGGGAAAAATTTTCATATAAATTGACTGACTCGCCCATCCACAAAACACTTCTTTCATCCCATTTCGCCACCTAGCTTACTAGTTCCAAACACAAACAACCAAACAACCAAACACAATTGCAATGGCCTCAAACGTCGAAAACACACAAACCCTACAAAAGTACTTGGACTTGCCTCAAAACGGTAAGATCATTGCTGAATACATCTGGATTGATGGCTCTGGTTCAATCCGTTCAAAGGGTAGAACCTTGGACAAGAAGATTAACTCTGTTGACGATTTACCAGAATGGAACTTTGATGGTTCTTCCACTTTACAAGCTCCAGGTCATGATTCTGACGTCTATTTAAGACCAGTCCAATTCTATGCTGATCCATTTAGAAGAGGTGACAATGTCATCGTTCTTGCTGAATGTTGGAACAATGATGGTACTCCAAACAAATTTAACCATAGACATGAATGTGAAAAATTAATGAAGGCTCACGCTGATGAAGATGTTTGGTTTGGTTTAGAACAAGAATATACCTTGTTTGATTCATTTGATAATGTTTATGGCTGGCCAAAGGGTGGGTTCCCAGCCCCTCAAGGTCCTTACTATTGTGGTGTTGGTGCCGGTAAGGTTTATGCCAGAGATGTCATTGAAGCCCATTATAGAGCTTGTCTTTATGCTGGTATCAACATTTCAGGTATTAATGCCGAAGTTATGCCTTCTCAATGGGAATTCCAAGTTGGTCCATGTCCAGGTATTGAAATGGGTGATCAATTATGGGTTGCTAGATACTTATTACATAGAGTGGCTGAAGAATTTGGTGTTAAGATTTCTTTCCATCCAAAGCCATTAAAGGGTGATTGGAATGGTGCTGGTTGTCATACCAATGTTTCAACTGAAAAGATGAGACAACCAGGTGGTTTAAAGGTTATTAATGAAGCTATTGAAAAATTAGCTACTAGACATAAAGAACATATCTTATTATATGGTGCTGATAATGATCAAAGATTAACTGGTAGACATGAAACTGCTTCAATGACTTCTTTTAGTGCTGGTGTTGCCAACAGAGGTGCCTCTATTAGAATCCCAAGATCTGTTGCTAAGGAAGGTTGTGGTTATTTTGAAGATAGAAGACCAGCTTCAAACATTGATCCATATTTAGTTACTGGTATTGTTGTTGAAACCATCTTGGGTCAAGTTGCTGATTGTTCAATGACTAAGGAATTTGAAAGAGAATCATCTGAATAAATTTAATCTTTTTATTTAAATTTATTTCTTTTTTTACTTTAAACAATGTTTAATTCTTTTTTCCCCTTGTTGTTGTTTTTATCACCTACTATTACTACTTATATATCTTTTAGTCAAAATCTAAATTCAAAATACTTGTTATAATTCTTTTTTTTGCCAATATGAAGAATTGTTTTTTATATCAATCTCTTCTTTCTATTATCTGTTTTAAACTCCATTTATCTTACTTGCTATGCTATGATATGCTATGATATGCTATCTATACCTACTATCTACTATCTACTATTATTGTTATCCCCTTGAATTAGCTTCATGATTAGCAAAAACAAATCAAGGGTAAATATGAGCTGCGCTCTCTATCCTTTTTAGCTAGTTATACATAGTCTAATCTCTAAAACTCTGTCTAAATTATATTGAATATATTTCAACTCTATACTCTTGAGTCTTGACCTATCCTTGTTGTACTCTATCCATCCCAAAGACCGGCTGTATACATTGACTCATTCATAATAGCATAGTGACAGATCAAAACTCATCCTGATAAATTATATAGTTGATTGACATGTATAATCCATTCCACAATTTAACACCTTGCCATTCAGCCATTCCACCAATAAATTTTGAATCCTTCATTTTGACATTTTGACATTTGAAGAATCTGGTGATTTTTTTTTGTCTGAAAGTCTCCTGGTCAATTCTGAGCATTTGAACACAGTAAATTGGAAATTAACAGACTTGATAAGAATGACACAATTATATACTTAACACAGATGTGTAGCCATTGAATATAGCTACATGTTCATACCAATAACTCTTACTTTAGTGCCATTAAAAATGCCAGAATTCAAGCCCAAATCATTTCTCAAATTTCTGATTACGTAATAATGGCGCTACCTTCCAAAAAGATCACCAGTTTTGTGAGCGGCAGTCCAATTCCAATATTTGAATATGATGGCAGTATATAAGGAGGAGGTTCTGTCCATGTTGTGCTTCAATCTTGTTCTTAGTTCATCATCTTCACAAATCACAACAAACAAACAAACAAACTACAATCACAAATACAATGTTCTCCTCAAGAATCCTAAGACAAATCGCTCTATCCTCAAAGCATGTTGCCCAAGCTGCTCCAAAGTCAAAGCACATCAAACTGTCTGTCTCAACCTCTGCCATTGCCTCTTATGCTAGAATCATCTACGACAGAGCATTCACCGTTGCCTTCTGGGGTGCTGGTCTAAGTACAGTCATGTTTTGGCCATTATACACTGAAAACTTGATCAAGAAGACTGGTAACATAAATGCCTGGATTGCTAATGCCTAATTTCAAAGTCTTTCAACCCTCAAACAACAACCAACTACTACATCACAAGATAGATCTTATTGTTAAATCATTACTATATTATATTCTTTGTCGTCCTACTCATTATAATGCCCTTTTAATTTTGGCAACGTCTTTCCCTATATCCTCCAAATTTAATGAATGTTTATGCTACTTACTGTTAATCACTTCCTCGTAACTTACAACTTTGTTGGTATATACTATACACTTACTCAAGTTGCTTTACTCACCTTTTCTACTAACCATATTATAGTCATGTGTTTTTGCTAAAGTCTTAAACAATCCTGAAATACCACCAGAGAAATGACTTAGGGCTTGATCTATCCGCTGAAAACAAAGCCAGAGAATCAATGTCCTGGATGAACAGCTTGAAGGTTTCCTACTCTAACAGTAAATAATCTAATTCCTTAATTCATAATATCTTACTTTGAATCTGAGCAAGACATTCAATTACAAGTACTAGAAGAGTGGTATCTTGGACAAAAGTATAATAAGGAGCAAATTAATACTAATTTTGAGCATAAACAATCAACACTCTGAACCATCATGGTCCGTATACATACAAAATATACAACAGATAAACATAAAAACTCTCACTACATTTTATATACTTCACCTCATTAAGTGACACGTAACAACTCTCTATTCATAATTTGGTGGTGGTTATTGAAGATATAATGTATATGGCTTTCCATATAAGTAATAAGTGTTAATGTTGCGCATACCAATTACATATCACGTGACTGTTGTTTTGCTAGAATTTAATAAAAACATAGATATATTGTGCACCTGGAGTTCCCTTTTGTGGCCAGCAAGTAAATACTCTTGAGTTGTATATATATATTGCTTCCTTTCATCAGTTTCGTTACAATTGTCATATTTAATCATTTTATTCATCTTTTAACGACTGTTGAAATTCCACAGTGGGTATTGCTTTGGCTGAGATTTGGGCTAAATTTACATTGTTGGTGTCCGGATGTGATGCATTAATTCATAGTACTAGGATATTCATGATGGCTACAAGGATATATACAAGGATCTAGACTCGATAAGGTATATTCTACGTTTATCGTTCTATCATGTTAATCTATGTTCTATGCTTAAGTGTATAATATGTTACGTACTAATCTATAGAGTCTATAAGTTATGAATTGTCAATGTGGAGGTGATTTTGATCATGACGAGATCTTTTGATTTTAAATTTAATTTGGGGGAGTTCTTTGTTTCTCTAAAGAGCTTCTTGTAAGGAATGTTCTGGGTTGGATTGTAGGTATGATTTTTGATCAGCCATCACTTCACATGCTCTCTTTCTTTCATCAGCTGAAATACTTGAATCAAATGGAGTTTCACAATAATACCATTTTAAAACATCAACAATGGTTTCTTCATAATCAAATCCTAATTCTGCCATCAAACCTTGATATAATCTTTGATGAGCACCATCACCATTAAGGAAACTTTTACCACCTTGATATAATGCCACTTCTCTTGCATTTAATTTTGGTGAATTACAATGTAAAAACATCATTTCACTTTCTTTCCATATTTTATATTCCCAATGACTTGTAGTTGATGAATATGAATAATCACTAAATGTACGCCTTGTTGAATGTAATGTATTATTATAATCCAATATTGGATCATATTGACCCATTGCTAATATTTGTCTTTGAGTTCCATATTTAACACTACCATGATCTTTATGAAAATCTCTTGAAAATTCTTCAACTTGATAATAAGGTAAACCTAAGGCATGAGCAGCAGCAATAAAAGTTTCTTTATCACCTTCACCATGACTATTTTGTGATAATAATGCATAATAAAAGTTTGGACCTCTCATATTATAAAATAAAGATAATAATAAAGTTTTAAAATGAATCTTTTTGTTGAATGCTAATTGACCAGATTCAGATGATGTTTCAGTAATTGTACCATTAAAATCATGATATGAAACTTCCCAATCATTTGATAATTTATAATTTTCTGGATTACCAAAATATGGATCATTTAAAACATGAAGATAAGAATTTCTTGCTCTTAATTGTTCATTAACATCAACTTGAGCAATATCATAAAAATAAGGAGAAGTACTTCTTCTCCATAAATCTGGCCAAGTGATTAAACCTGTTGATAAGAATGGTTCATTATGAAATAAATGATCTGGATTTTTAATAACTAAATTATCACTATCCAAATAAATGAAATTTTCAAAAGAATTTGTTAAAAGACTTAAAGCTTTATATTGATATTTTGAAGTAATTAAACTTGGAGAAACAAAATCTTCCAAGATTAAACAATGAGCATTTAAAGTTGGTAATATTTCTTCACAAATCTTTTGATTATAATGTTGTCTTTGAGGGAAGATGATTTCAACAGGATATTTTGAACCAGCTAATCTTAAAGATCTAATTGAAAGAATATCAAGAGCAGTAAAATGATCACCACCAACATAAATATAACCATATTTATTTTGATTACCATTTGCAATAACTTTTTCAAATAATTTATTATGTTGAATATGATTTAAAATGAAATTATGAGAATTTTGTAATTTTGATAAATCATCTTTTGATAATTCAATAAATTTTAATAAGAATTCTTTTGTATAAATATAATCTTCTTCATAAGCTTCCTTTACTGGACCATTAAAATGACCATTTTTATGACCAGAAAAGTAATGAGCATCATCATTGATTGTATCTAAACCCTTTAGATATGGATCTGAAAAGACATATTTAAGGAAGTTTGATAAGACAGGTTTTAATGCCAACATGTTATTATAATCAACTGAATCTAAATCGATTTGATCATTGAAACCTGTTTGTGATGATGGATAGACGAAATTGATGTAGGCATTGTTGATGGAGGATGATGCATCTAGTCTTGATAGGATGTATACGTTGAGGAAGATGAGGATTGCGATGATGGGTAGCAATTTTGTTTTGATTGCCTTGACGAAATAGGACATTCTTGGGACTCTCATCTTGAAATAAAATTGATTAATTCAACGAGGGTCAATGGATTGATTATATATGATGAGGCTGAAGCTTGTGATTTGACAAGTAGGGAATTTCACCACCTTGAAAGCTGTGAATGTGATGAGTCGAAATTATTAATTTCTTGGGACAGGCTTACAAGATGAAAGGATGCTTGTAAGTTGTGATACGTACCTACTACCAATAATACATCTTTCAAAATTTCAAAGCAGATCTTTTGGGAAAAGGACGACTGAGTGAGCGCAAGTTTTAGCAGTGTCGTTGTCGATCTGCTGATGGTGTTTATGATGGTGTGTTTATGATGGTGTGTATTGTGGTGTATATCTACACAGCCAACTAGGCAGAAACAGAAGCAGTCTCTTGTCAATGATTATCTCTTGTTTCTTGTTTGATGATGTTTTAGTACTGTGCTTGGATTTGGGTCGGAACTGGAAATTTATTCGTTACCCGGAAATTTAATTTGGTGTCCGGGTGTTTTTAAAATGATCAATTCCGACTTTTTTGAATTCCGACTTCCGACCAACGAAACGAGAAAAGGTCAGAAAACAAAGAAAGCATCCCCTAATCAAACATACCATAGTCATCCTCTTTCTCTTCCTACATCACACTTAAAAGACACAATGGCAGGTTCAGAAGTACGTTTAACACCACTACTACCACACGCTAGTCCCTCTATCTATCTAGAAAGTTTTTTTTTCAATTGTACTAACAATAACTTACTCCCTCTCTTTTTAGTTCAAACACTTGAAACTGGATGCTCCTGACTTGGACAACTACAGAAATACAATCAGATCAAGAACAATACCTTGGGAAGGCTTCTCAAGAGGTGGTTTATTATCCAAACAAGACGCTGATCTCTTCATATCCTTGGAAAAGGAAAAGGTGGTGGCCAATAAAGTCTTATCAGATACTCAATCTTATATCAAAACCATCATTGAACTCTTATCAAAAAATTTATCAGATGATAGAAATGACGTTAAAAAATACTTGTTGGTATTAATTAGTGATTTATTAGAAAATGATGAATTCCTAAATCAATTCATTGAATCTTTAACCATTCAAACCTTATCTTCATTGGCTAAATATTTGGATAATAATGATGAATCAATTAAATTATTATCTCTTTATAACTTATCATATATTTTGATTCAACATTCAACCCCATCATCTCCAATAGTTCTTTTATCAGTTTTCTCCACTGCAAACACATTATTAGAATCAACAAATTTTAACCTCAAGTTTTTATCAATTCAATTAACAAGTGCTTTATTAACCACTAAACTTCATAGAGATGTTTATTGGAAAGATAATAATACTTTCATCACTAATTTGTTTATGAATTTGAACTCTCATATCACAACAATTTCTCCAGAAGCTATTCAATTTCAATATAATATCCTTTTATCCACTTGGTTATTAACTTTTAATGATTCAATAGTTAATGATTTTGCTAAATACTATAAGGCTCATTATTTAACTTTAATTGCTTTAGTTAAAAGTACAACAAAGGAAAAAATCATTAGATTGATTATTTCAATCTTTATCAATTTAACTAAAAAGAATGATGAAAATATTAAATATTTAATCTTGGTTGGTAATGTATTACCAATGTTGACCAATTTAAAATTAAGAAAATGGTCTGATGAAGAATTAATCTTGGATTTAGACGTTCTTATTGAAAGAATTAATGAAATTAATACTGATTTAACTAGTTTTGATGAATATTTACAAGAATTAAAATCAAAAAGATTTATTAATTCTCCAACTCATCAAAATGATGAATTCTTTATTGATAATTTATCAAAATTCCAAGAATCTAATTATAAATATTTCAAAGAATTATTAGATTTATTAGATACTCATGATTCAAATGATTCAACTTGCTTAAAATTGATCCTTAATGATATTACTAGAATCATCAAATTAGACTCAAAGGCTATTCAAGTCTTGAATGAACAAGGTGCAAGACATAAAATCATGAATGAATTGAACAGTCCAAAAACCGATATCAAGTATGAAGCCTTGAAGGCTACCCAACTATTGGTTTCTCAATCATTAAGATGATCAATCTTGTCTGTATAGATAGAATAATAACATATTTTACATCAACCTCATTAATCCTATTTATTCCTCTTCGACAGGGTAAATACACTGTCATTTTTTTGATTATATAATTGATTACGTAATTTTGAGCGATGAGATGAAAATTTTCTTTAAAAAAAAAAATATCAAAATTGTTTTAAAATGGCAAAATTTATAATACAGAAGGAATTGGAATATTCAATCAAATATATCAAAATGGTATGTTTTATATAGTGGCAGCTTGTCATTTGTGATTATGATTTTTTAATTTGTAAACTAACCAACTCTTCAAACTTTGAAATTAGCCAACCAAAGAACCTCCAAAAAAGTGGAAAGCTCCAAAAGGTCCAAAGCCTGTTCATCATAAAAACAAAAATACAATTGGTTTAGGTAGATCCATTGCTAATGTTAGAGCTCAAGAAAATAGAGGTGTTGAATACTTACCTGATGGTGAAATGAGATTTACCACTGATAAGCATGAAGATAGTTGGGTCAAGTTAAGATCTGTCACTCAAGAAAATGCTTTAGATGAATTTTTAAATACTGCAGAATTAGCTGATACTGATTTCACTGCTGATAGATATAATCAAGTTAAAATCATTAAAGTTGATACCACAAAGAATCCATATCTATTAACAAGTGATCAAGAAAAAAAGATTAGAGAATTACAACAAGCCAATGAAAATAAATTAACAGTTCCAAGAAGACCTCAATGGACTGAATCAATGACAAAATTTCAATTAGATAAACAAGAAAAGGAAGCATTTTTAAATTGGAGAAGAGAATTAGCAAGATTACAAGAAAATAATGATTTACTATTAACCCCATTTGAAAGAAATATTGAAGTTTGGAGACAATTATGGAGAGTTGTTGAAAGAGCTGATTTAGTTGTCCAAATTGTTGACGCAAGAAATCCATTGTTATTCAGATCTCCTGATTTAGACGTCTATGTTAAAGAATTAAACCCAAAGAAGAAGAATTTGTTGCTTGTTAACAAAGCTGATTTATTGACACCGAAACAAAGAAGAAGTTGGGCTGATTATTTCAATTCTGTAAATATCAACTTCACTTTCTTTAGTGCCTTTGAAGCTAATCAATTATTAGAACAAATAGAAAATGGAGAAGTTGATGAGAATTCCACTACAAAGAAAGAAGTTGATGTTGATGATGAAACAAGAATTCTTGGAATTGAAGAATTAGAAGAATTATTTTTAAGAGAAGCACCAGAACCACTAACTAGACCACCTGAAGGTCAAGAACCATTATTACAAATTGGTTTAGTTGGTTATCCAAATGTTGGTAAATCATCCACTATTAATGCCTTGATTGGTTCTAAAAAGGTTTCAGTTTCTGCTACTCCAGGTAAGACAAAACATTTCCAAACTATTCATTTATCACCACAAGTATTATTATGTGATTGTCCAGGTTTAGTGTTTCCAAACTTTGCCTATACTAATGGTGAATTAGTATGTGCTGGTGTCTTACCAATTGATCAATTGAGAGAATATACTGGTCCAACCCAATTAGTGGCTCAAAGAATACCTAAATACTTTTTAGAAGCTATATATGGTATTGCCATTCCAACAAAGGCCAAGGAAGATGGTGGTGATGGTATTCCAACATCATTAGAATTATTGACTGCATATGCTAGAGCTAGAGGTTATATGACCCAAGGTTTTGGTAGTGCTGATCAACCTAGAGCTTCCAGATATATTTTGAAGGATTATGTTAATGGTAAATTATTATATGTTCATCCACCACCAAGATTGGAGGATAACGATGAACCATTAACCATGGATGAAAAGCGTGCATTCAACAAAGATTTATATACCATCAACTCCTTGTCAGAAGGTAGAAGAGATCAAATTCTTGCAGCTATTCAAACGAAGGGTATTAAATTAGAAGATTTTGATTTATCCAAAGATATTGAAAAGTTATCATTTTCTTCACATATTGGTGGTGATGATAAATCTAAGTCCAGATCTGTAAACCATGGTGGTAAGCAAGCTGCTATTTACAATGCTACAGATGATTTAGATCGTGATTTCTTTCAAATGAATAGCATTAGTGGAACTTATTCAACACCTTTCCATAAGGTAGCAAATAAGACTGATAATGAGAAAAAACATAATAAGAGAAACAAAAAGGCACAGAGAAAGCTTGGTAACTCCGCTTATGATGATTATTAAGGATTTAATCATTGGCACTTATTCATACTTTTATTTCTCCACTGTTTTTTATTTTGCCTTTAATCTTTGCATATCTATATGAATTTTTTTTTTGAAGTACTACTTACTATATTATACTGGGATTCATATATAGGGGATATTATTATAGTATAATCTTGGGGGTTATCACATTTTGAACATTATTAAAGAACGCACATATATTTCACTTACAGAGTTTGCATTTCTCATTCCAACATCATCATCATCATCATCATCATCAAAATCATGATGATTCATTCTTAACATATTTGGTTTTTCATAGTGCAGTAATTGTATTTTCAATTTAACATGGGTTATATATCACTTTTAGATTTTTTAATTGATCTATTTCGTAAGTTTGTAAGTTCGTAATTTTACAATTTTGATACCTAATTTGATTAGTTATAGTCTAAAAGCAATAGTTAGTTTTATATATGCAAAAAGAATTAAAGACTTGTTGGAAGAGAGTGATCATATGACACTTTTATAATTATTCTTCGTCACTTGATTCTTCTTCTGCTTCTTCTAACCATTTGATGAAAGGTTTAGCCACCTTCTTTACCCTTTTAGAGATTTCCTTTGAAACATATCTCTTTGAAACTTTTGAACCCCATTCTTTCATGATATCTTCAGTGATGATATCTAATTCGTATAATTGTAATAAGACCTTTGGTAATTTTGGTAATAAATCTGGTTTATCTAAACCTAAGAATCTTTCAAGACCACCTAAGAATGCCTTTTCATGATCTGGAGTTTTGATTAATTTTGTCAATAAACCGTTATGTTCTTTAACTTCATCAATAATATCTTCATCAAATAATACTTGGGCCAAGACTTGAACAGTTTCAGCATCATCCACAATCTTCAATTCAACACATTTTTTATAAATTTCAACATCATTTGGTAAATCAGATTTATCATCACCAAATTCTAATAACCATTCACCAAATTTATCAAATCCTGTAGATTCCATGTTTAAGGCTTCTAATTCTTTAGCTCTTTGTCTAACAGCTTCTTCTGAAACATCAACGGCCCATTCATCATCGGCTACTTGAGCTTCTGGTAGGGCAGAAGCTTCAGCATTAATCTTTCTTGTTAGTATATCATCATCAGAGTCATGAGCATTTTCATCATCATCATCATTAGCAGCATTAGCACTTGATTTCTGTTTACCAGAGGCGATATCAGAGATGGAGACACCACCACCAACCACGTTAGCAGATGCAGTAGCAGATTTTTTTGATTTTGAAGCCTTGTATGATTCAGGAGGGTTCTTTAAGATATAACTTGATAATTTTGATCTTGGATCTATCTTTGTTCTTTGACCACAAGCTTTACAATCTCTAATCATATTTTCATCTTTACTAATAACAATTTCAGTTTCTGGATTTTTACAAGAACCACATAAAACGAATTTATTGATGAAACCATCTAGTGAATCTTGTAATTTACTTGATTCATGAATACCATTAACAATATAACGGTCATTATCTTCATTCATTGTGGTTTGAGCACCTAATTCGAAACCAAAGTATTTGACAAGGTAGGCAGGAGGTCTGTTTAGGGCACGAGCCACTTCACTCAAATTGAGGACAGCAGTTTTGACACCGTTACCACGACCTTCAGTCTTTGACTGGATGGTTGGCATCTTGTAACGGTAGAAGGGATCCGTGTTGTCACGGCAGATATTGACAAAGGACATGGCTGTGATGGTATTAATATATCAAATGAGGCAAAAAAAAAAGAGTGAGCAGCAGAGGAGGGAATAACACAAACAAGTAAGAACCAAACAAGGACTTCAACAAAGAAGAGGGCAAATCAAAACGTTCTTCCAAATCCTCAAAATTTTGACCTTTTTTGATTTTCCAATTTTCCAATTTTTTTGCAAAATTTTCAAAATTAAAAAAATGGTCGGAAGTCGGAAATTTTTGTTGAATTCCGACCACTTTTTTGAACACGACAAAACAATAAAATACTACAAAACATGTCCAAAAGGAATGAGATTTGATAAAACTGTTACAAATTACAATGCCATTAAAACAGAAACTACTACAGATACACAGCCTAGGATTGGTCAATACACTGGATCCACAGCAGATAGAATTAGTGCACAAGGAGTTGACCGCTTTTCTGAGTCTGAACTCGTCACAATTGACAGATGTTGAGCATTATGATCTTATAGAATTGAACTTCTATTTAGCATTGATCATGGGGAATGATAATGAGGCAAAGACTAATTTGGATAGATTGACTGATAGATTTGATGAAGACTCAAGTCAGAGAATCACAGTACTAAGAGCAACATATTTACAAGCAATAGTTGGCTCTCAATTGGCATTTAATTATTTAGATACAAAGAGATCAGATGATGAATTACTTTGCTTTAAAAAAAAGGTAGCTATAAGTAAATCAATATTAGGAACCAATGAATATATTAAGGCTTTAATAAACTTCTTAGATTATAGTCCATTAGATACTGAAGTTTGGTATGAATTAAGTGATTGTTATTATCAAATTGGTCATTTTGATAAATCAATTTATGCATTAAAGGAAATCTCAATAATAATACCATTTGCATATAATATAATAGCAAAAATTGGTGAATTAGAATTTTTAACTTATAAAAGATCAACAACAACAAATTCAACAAGTTCAAGTTCTAGTTCAAAACCATTGATTCAAAATCTTTTAAATTCATTGAAATTTTATTCAAGATCTGTTGAATTATCTTCAAATTTTGTTACAGGTTGGGCTGGTATCTATATTGTAACTAAAGAAATTCAATCTTTGATAAAATCATCATCATCATCTATAACAATAAAGGGTAATCATCAAAATTATGAAAAATTATTTAAATTATCAGAAAGGAAATTAAAAGAAATTATTGAATCAAAAAGTTCTACAAATGATAATTTACTATATGCTGAGAAATTGTTAAATACTACAAATTAATTGATTGATTGATTGTAACTGTCAAATTAAACCTTTAGATGTTCCACTGTAATCTTTTTAACTGGTAATTTAGAAGCAATCCAATTCGGATCTCTCATCAATGATCTTGGATCACCAACCAATGGTGATACTCTCTTGGACACATTTTCATATGAATCTTCTTGTTCTTTATATTCTCTAATGATCAAATCTTCAACAAAGTCAATATATAATCTAGTATCATTAACTCTAAAGATAACATTATCAACTCTTAAGAAATAACGACATAATAAAAGCATTCTTTCTGGCATCACTCTAATCTTACAATTTAATACAGCAATTCCATTATCACCTAATTCATCTTCATATAAAACCATATCATCAAAGAATAAAATTGGATCTTGTTTCTTTAATTTATCAAGAGGTATTTTGATAGAGTTTAATTCATCTTCATCATCATTATTCAATTCTAATTTTGAATCATTTAATAACGTACCTTTATAATGTGTAGTATAAGTCCAATCAAAAGGTTTCAAAATACCTTTAATTTCATCTGTATTATGTTGCTTTCTTGTACTGAACCATTCTTTTGAATAAGAAACCTGTAATAAATCTTTCCCACTAGTATCCACTAAATCTAAAGCATCAGGAGTATTAAACGAAATTGACCAATTCTTTGCCTTATTCTTGATTTCCATTTTATTATGACCAAATATCATTTCTGGTAAGGGTATACCTAATCTATTAGATTCATAATCAATTTCTTCAGAATTTAAAATTGGTTTCTTTGTGGTATAAATTTCCCAATCATTGATTGAAATCGAAGGTGTTTCCATTATAGGAAAATTGGCCACTGGTGAAGGAATAATAACAACACCACAATGATCACATTGTGGGTTTTTACAGCCATTTGGATCATGAGGATGAGATTTAGCAGGTACTGATATCTTTGTTTGTACAGATGAATTTGAAACAGCACCAAACGGCAGGGACATCCCAGAAGTTTCAAGGGGAGGATCCATGGCCTCAGTGTCAATTGGCTGTCTCGAAATGTTTGTTCTTTGCGGAATTGAAGATGGTGGTGGTATTCTGGCAGTATTTGTTGTTGATGATGATGATGATGATGATGTTGGTGGGCCTCTTGCCCTGGCTGTTCTGCTGAACATTTCTCTGGCCATGCTGGCCTCAGCACTTGATATTCTGCCGTCTCTTTGTCTTTTCTCGCTCATCTGTCCTTGCTTGAATCTGTTCAATTGGTTGGAATAAATGCTCTAGATATCTAAAATATCTGAATATCTGAATATCTCAATATCTGAATAGCTTGAAATGCTCTAAGTTGAATATTTCGATGTCAAAAAATAAAAATAAAAGACAGATCATTTCAAATTCAACGATTTGACTAACAACAAAATAACAAAATCAAACAGACAATTGACAAGATGCTGCTGCTGAGGAAGCCAAACACGTCCATACTGATCTCCCTGCTGACATTGCTGGGGTTATACTATTTTCTGAAGACCACAGAGACTTTGGAGCAGCCTAAACCGCTGAGTCCAAGCGACAACAATAACAGCATCAAAACAACAAAAGGAGCATTTAATGATTTGCAATTCAATACAGATGCCACAGTGGATCTCCCATTCATGCCACAAATGACAAACGAGACGCTGAAGTAAGTTTTGTTGGTGTGGTTGTTTGTTTTTTCCATTCCATCTTAGCTATTCGTTTATCTATTGCAGAACAATATATGACACAGATTTACTAACAAAAGATCATCATTATCATCAACATAGAGCTGAATTGGGGAATGCTGCATGGAAAGTAAGTTAGAAGTGAATTTATCAATCATTTATTGATGACTAGATATCTTCAATATTGAAAGAAATCAGAATTTCAAAACTTTTAATATTGAAATTTGAATTCAATTCAGTATGTCTTACTAACAACAAATCATTATTCAAAAAATAGCTATTTCATACTATACTAGCAAGATATCCTGATAAACCTTCAAAACCAGAACGAGAAACATTAACACAATATATCTATCTCTTTGCTAAAGTCTACCCATGTGGTGATTGTGCCAGACATTTTATTGAATTATTGAAAAAGTTCCCTCCACAAACATCTTCAAAGCAAGTAGCTGCAGTTTGGGGTTGTCATGTTCATAATCAAGTCAATGAAAGGTTAGGACATGCACAATATGATTGTTCTCATATCATTGAAGATTATGATTGTGGTTGTGGTGAAGATGGTACAAAGGCCGATGCTACTTTGGATGGATCTACTCATTTACAATTTGAATTACAAAAAGAAGATAAACAACTTGGTGGATAGATGACATATGTCATAAGATAACTAAATTTTGATTTTGGTTTGGTTGTGCATTAGATTCAAATAAAAGTTATAGAGGAAAAGGGAACTGATAAATGTATGAAATGAAATGAAATGAATGAGTATGGGATTGAAGATTATGGGAAAGAGTAATACAGGTCTTTTTTCAATTCAAATAATGATATCTTTTGTTTAAATGTCTGCTCAACTGAGTATGATGTGTTCTTTTATTTCTATGATTTGATTAATGTCCTTGAATAAGTCATAATGTTAAATATTATGGTATGACTGATGATTAAGATGATTTTGTGAGAAGCAAGCAAGTGCATGGTTTGTTCTTTGATTTGAAATAATGTAAAATCACATTATTGTACAACAACCAGCTGCATCATTAGCACCACTAGAATTTGATGTTGTGGGACTCCTCTGTTGAAACTTATTTGTTCTAAAGATATTTTCTCCAGGTTTTAAATATCCCCAAAGTTCAGGTAATGTATAATCTTTATGAGATTGTGTAAAATCAATCATATTATATGATGCATTACTAGCATATATCCTATCTCTTCCTAAATCTTCTTTCAATCTTTCATTCAATTCTGCTATTCTTTGTAATTTCAATTCTAATAAACGTTCTTGTATGCTAACTTGTTTTGAAGCTGGTGACTCCAGTAATATACTAGATTGTGAATCATCATGAATATCATTGCTTATATTTTCATAGTTATAGGATTCATTAAATAAGGGTGTTGATGGTTCTTCAAACTCCATAATTGTTTTTAATTTTTAGATGTGGTTCTTTGCTGTTATATCAACTATCTTGAAGTGGAGTCTGGACTGAATATATGAAGTGATGTATGATCTTGGGTTTGAATAACTAACTGACAATGGATCAAATATTCGATGATGTATATATGGGTTTAGTTTGATATAATGATGGATAAATGAAATAAAACGAATGTGTATGCTCTGTTGTAATTTGAATTTTTGATTGATATATAAATAAAGATTAAGACAACAACTTTCCAATTACGTCTTTAATATTGTAGATCTTCAATAGTATTCTTTTATAAAATAGTGGAGCATTGAATATATTTGAATATCACTGAAATGTTCAAACTTCTGACAGGATTTTCTGGTTTTGAAACTGATAAAACGATAAAACTGACACCAGATTGGGAACGTACTTTGAGAAGAGGGTATCATCGTCTATGTACTCGTGTCTTATGCTGTTCAGTGTTTATGCATTACTACCTCCTTTTGGCGACCTGATTTCGCTCATACAGCCTCAATCGGCCGTTAAATATTCGCCGGTCAGAATCGAACGGCCGCCTCGGAATTAAGCCGGCGATATCAGCTGCCACGGTGTTAATCGGGTTTAATATTTCCAAGTAAAAAATGGCCAGATAGATACACCCTTTCCCATTTCTTTCTCTTTTGCCTCCTCTCACTGTAATATTACAATTCATTAGATCAAATGGCTGCTGATACTGTTGGTTGGATATTATAATTGTTATTATTGATAGGTGGATCCATGGGATTCATGTAAGTGTGTCTTGATATTACAGATTGTATTGACAAGCTTCAAAAGAATTGGAAATAAAATGAAAAGTACTAACAATAATCACATAATCAACAGCAAGAAAGGTTCAAAAGCTTCATTAATCGCAGGTGTCACATTTTCAATTTTGTATGCTATTGCTGCTTATTCAATCAGATCAGGTAAAGGAGGTGTTTCTTTGGCCTTTTTCAGTTCATTGGTGTTGTTAATTACTGGTTCAATAAGAGGAGTTCCTTCAAAGTTTACAAAGCCAGTACCAATTCTATTGACATTGTTGGGTTTCACAGGTTCATACTATTATGGTTCTCTTTACTCGAGTTGAGTGAAAATGATTGCAAATACAGATTTGTCCATCTTAAATTGTCGATAATTAATTATTAATGGTGAATATTTGAAATAATTTGTTAGCATAATATTGTAAATTTTCAAAATTGAAAAATAATGTAAATTATACACTTGCGAACATTAATCAACTTATAGAGCAACACATTACTATCACCTTATACAAAGACACTAACATGGACACAGAGACAATATCTAAATATATTGAATTATCTAATCAATTGAAACCAAAAACTTTCTTGGAGAAATGGAAACTTATTATATTTGGATCAAAATTGGAACAATTATTAATCAAGGATGAATCCTTCAACAAATTCAAGGGTGAAACCCAAAGAATCAACAATATCAATTCAAATGTACTGAAACTTGAATCAAAATTAGAATCAGCAACTCAGAGACCAGTATTGGTGTTCATTCATGGATTAGGAGGTCAATTGAATCAATTTGATGAATGTTTTAATTTCTTCCATAATGATCTGGGGTATGATGTTTTATCATTTGATCTTTTAGGATTCGGTAAGACAAGCTATCATTATGATTATTCATTGGAATCATTAATTGCATATAGTCATGATGTAATTATAAAGAATTATCCAAATAGAGAGTTGATACTGGTTGGTCATTCATATGGATGTGAAATATCAATTGGTTTATTAAATTATACAGCCAATTCAGACCAATTGAAAATAAAAAAGACAATTTTAATAACTCCACCTAATACAGATAGAAAGATGATGTTTAAGCATATATTGTTGATCAAAGTCATGAGTTTTTTCCCATTCATATTTGATTTTATAAGGAAATTTGACAGATTGATGAACCTTGAGTCCAATTCGTTAAAAAGGGTTATAATTTCAAACAATGATTATTATAAGTTGAAACAATTCAGAATCAATCTGCTTTCAAACTCAAAGACATTGATAAGATATTTAAGTCATTATACCAATCTAAGACCGACTATTACTGATTCTAAGAAGATTTTGATCATTGATGCTGATGCCGATAAAGTGACAAAATATGGAGGTAAATCTTACAATGGATGTGAGAACTACAAAGTTTTACACGGAGGACACAATTTAATGTTTGACGATCATCAAGAATTGAACAAGGAGATGAGACTCTTTATTGAAGAGGATGAATAACTAAAATATTGGTAATTTTGTGTTCTCTTTATTTATTACATCTGTAGGGTTGCCCGTTCGAACTTTTTTGTGGATTTTCAAATTCAAAGAATTCCTGTTCAAAGTTCAAAGTCATAAAACAATCCACAATTTGGATTGAAAGAACTCAACAACACTTTTAAACATTGCAATAATGGTAGGTATTTGCATTTCTGTAGAGCCAATAATACTAAATTGATGAGTTCAAGACTAACATTGACTTTCCAGGAACATCCTTCTTTCACTTTATCTGGTTTAATTTTAGCTGGTGGCTGTATTGGTTACATCAAGAAGAAGTCAGTCCCATCTTTAGCTGCTGGTATCATCTTTTCTGGTGCCTTTGCCACTGCTGGTTATCTATTGAAGCAAAATGCTGACTGGGGTTTGGAATTGGCCCTTGCTTCCTCTTCATTGTTGTTGGCTGCTGGTATTTCAAGAGGTATCCCTGTTGGATTCAAAAAGCCAGTTCCAATCTTATTGACAGTTATTGGTTCTTTGAGTACTGCCTATTACGGTAAGAAGTACAATGAATTCTATCCATTATTTTAGATAGCGACAGTCTGGCATTGCTCCCTTAAATCTCTGTATATACCATATCCAATGGCCACAATAAATTTACATGTCCAATCAGTTGTAGCATTTTGCAAGTAGATATATATTTGTCAGCGCAGCCCGCGAGCTGCCTAACTTTCCAGGCGGAGCTCTGCCTAGAATTTAGGCAGAGCGCTAGGCAGAGCGCTAGGCAGACACGAGGTCTTGGGTCTTTCAGCAAGAACAAGTTACAAGATAAGCATAATAGCATAATGTACAAACAAAAGTGTGTAATCATAAACCGTATATACGAATTCCCTAACCCATATTCCATATTCCTCAAAGAATAACCAAACTTTTTAGGAATTTTATAGAACTCCAATGTTCCAAATTTTCCACTTCAACCATGTGGCAATCGAATGTGATCATCTCAATTGTATATGCATAACTTGATCTTCAAACCAGTCATAAGCATGTAGATCTCAAATCTATAGCTTGTCAATGTCAGTTCAATACACATATTGACTTGTTATTGTAAATTATAATTAGATCAAGACTTGCTGGTCGTCTTTTCATCTCATCTACCAAAATGTCATCTATAATAGAGACAAGCTTGATCTTCTTCTTGGTTGATCTCCAGCATTAACTGGGGCATGTTTGATTGAGTTTTCATCACTGGAAACAGGAGAGACATTTGGAATGATAAATGGTTTTGAAATCTCTGAGGATAAGATCAAGAATTTAGATTGAGCCATGTTGATATTGATTAGTTGTTATGTTGATGTGTCGATTGTGTGCAAGAGATTATTCGAAGCAGTGAATATAGTTTTGTATGAACAAGCAGAATAGTGGAAAAGGTGGAATCAAAGGGAGGAAATGCTTCCCTTTTTATATTTGGAAATATAATGATGTAAGTATCTACTTCTTCTATGGAAATTGGAAAAGTGTGGATTAGTCATGGAGGAGGTCATTTTGGTGGGCTGCACCCCAGATATTGGTCCCTCCGGCGCTAGGCAGAGAGCAAAGATCTCCTTCGCTGGTGCTCTGCCTAGCCGGCCTGGCTCGTGGGCAGAAAGGCAGAAAGGCAGAAAGGCCCGTCCCGAGCAAGTCCCGGCCCAGCCTGGGCTGACTGGCTGACTGGCACAAAAAAATTCTCTTCATTCCGTGACCGAAGTTAACAACTCTCTGGAATGAATTAATTTCGTGGGATACACCGACATCATCTTGCTCTTTGAATCTCCAGTTCATTCAATATTGAGATCTTAATACATTACCATCAACCTTTAAATAATAGAAAGTATTTTAACTTTACTATACTATTTCAAGGCAAGATAAATGTCCATTTTCGCGGTCAGTATCCTGTTTTGGTAGGGGCACACTTAAAATTATCTTGTATCAGCCTGAAAATTTATTTTTTAAAAAAAACGCCTGCTTAGCTTAGTGGTAGAGCGTTGCACTTGTAATGCAAAGGTCGCTAGTTCAAACCTGGCAGGAGGCATTTATTTTTTTGTTTTTTTTTATCAAATCTCTCCTGACAGTAAAGCCATATAAAGTACAATTCCCACTTTGAATATCACTTCTTGTAGCATCAGACAATGTTATAAACAACTTTTAAGATCAATAAAATTCCAATTGTAGAAAAACTTTAAACCGAGCAGATATGGGAACAAATAAACTCATATTGATCAACTTTATTCGAGAAACTTACATGACAAAACAAAACTTACATCAGATCAATCGCTTGTATTACAAAATGAAGTTGCTTTGCGCAGAATATGTTATATATATGTGTGAGACGATGATAGAAATAGGGAAAGAGATAGCTATATGTGGATTCTAGTCAAATTTTGCTTTGCTGCATTGAAGGCACCTTCATCAATAATGATAATATCACTATCGTCACTATCAGTTTCAGTTTCACTATCGTCACTATCACCAGCACTCTCAACATTTTGAATTCTTGGCTTATCGTTAACATTATCATTAGTTAGGCTTCTAGGAATTGTAACATTTTCATCATCTACTTCATCTTCAGAGGAATAAGACGATTCAAACATTGGATTATGTTTGTTAATCTTTGGAAAACTTCCATAACCAGTACTATCATTACCATTATTTAAAAACCTCCCTCCATACAGTAGTGAGTTTTTTGGGTTATCTGGGACGACTGGTGCAGTATCAAAAATAACAACAGGTGGTGGACTGGATTCAAATTTTAGTGGCAATATTGGTGACTTTATTGGAGCTTCCATCTCCTTCTTATTATCTGAAGAAATACCTGGAAATAAATTCATAGATCTATCAATAAAAGGTGAAAATAGCGAATCAAAATCATCAACATCACTTTTCAAGTCAATTTGAGAAGTTTGAACGACTGGGGGAGCAGTAGGAGTTATTGAGTTGGATTTTGGCGGTAAAACCGATGGTTGTTGTAATTCTTGGGTACTAGCTGGTGAAGCTGACGCTGTTTTAGGCATTAGAGGTTTTGCTTTGGCAATTGCTGGGAGCTTATTTTTAGGATTAGTATCCATTCTCTTGATACCACTAGCACCAGAGCTCACAGATATGAGTTTATCTTTCTTTTTTATATCCTTCACCGACATTAATGGGAGACTGGCGACAGCTTTATCAATCTTTGAAGTATCATTATCTTTATTTGACTTTTCTGGAGATTCTGGAATTTGTGGCAAGAATGTTTCGTTGGTTCCAAATAATTCTTCCTCATTATCCTCTTCATCATCTGAGGATTCGATCTTATTGACCGCACGAGTCTTTGTTGGGATCTGAGAACGGTAATGAACATCATCTGCTTGTGAGCTCATTGGTAATTCACCGGCATTAGATTCTTTATCATTCTCATGATGATTGGACAATGACGGTATCTCTGCTGGTACTTGTTGTAAGTTTGTTCCTTCTTCTGATATATGAGACTGTGAGGCTGATTTCGACTTTGATTTCGATTCTGCTTTTGATTCTGATTTTGATTTTGATTTCGATCCTGACCTTGACCTTGACTTTGACCTTGATTTTGATTTGGAAGATGAAGCATGAGGTTCATTTGAAGAGATCTTCCTTCTTTTCTTTCTCTCATTTTTTGATTTTCTTCTGGATTTCTTTTCAGATCTCTCTTTAGATTTCTTTTTAGCAGACCGGTTATATTCAACTGTATCATCATCAACAACAAAGGCATCTTCTTCATCTGCATCGACATAAATCCATCTATCATGATCATAATCTCCCTCTTCCGCTTCACTATCATATGAATCTGAGAACCCTCTCACCCTGGCTCTTTTCTTGTTGTTCTTGCTGCTGCTGTAATCATCATCATTATCGCCTTCACTATCGCTTTCAGACATTTGATCAAGTTTTTCTGAAGATTTGTTATTAGAGTCAACTTCTTCATAATCTTCATCATCCTCTGGATCTGAATCTACATCGCTGACATCGGCTATATCATCTTCTGGATCCTCTTCATCAAAAGATTCTTCATCAGTAAATTGCAGAGATTTCCTTATCTTGGAAGGTTTTGAAATGGCCATATTTGATTGAATTGATTTTGTAGATGATTGATCTGTGGCAAATGTGCTTGATTGTGGAGAAAGAGGTCTTGGAATGAGAATTGGGTATGTATGATTAACAACATGTTGTAAATTATCTGTTGTTGCTGATACTGTTGTTGTTGTTGTTGTTGTTGTTTTTGTTGTAGTTGTTGAAGATGGTTGATGTAATGTGATAGATGGAACATTGAATCTTGATTTATTATCTTGATCAATGGATAAATTACCGAAATTTGGAGCATCTTTAGGAATTGGACCTATTGTATTTTCCTTTTCTTCTTCAAATAAATATTCCAAACGTTCTTCTTGTTCTTTCAATTGATTTTGTTTCCATAAAGGTGTTAATACTGATGAAGGTATATTTCTAATATTGAGCCTTGAATGTGGTCTTGTTTGTTTCCTTTGAATGAAGATGTTAGGGATTTGTTTCTTTGGGGATCGACTATTAGTTGATGAAATATTGTTGAATAAAGAATTATTGCTGCTGTTGACACTACGATTCCCATTGCTTAAATTTGAAAGATGAATGAAATTTGTGTCAGTGTCATTATTGTAAGTGATGTTGATGTTATTCGAATTTGGGTTGATGATTTGATTATTATTGATATTGTCTGAATTCTGGATGTTATTATTATTATTATTATTATTATTATTATTATTATTATTATTATTATTGATGGTAGTTGTTTCACTGCTTAAAAAGTTTGGCATTAAATAAGAGGCAGGTAAACTTTCAATATTATCAGGTTCCATCATCAAATTATGATGTATTAAATTTGATAGGGATGAGGGTGGAGGAGGTGTGGGTACAAATTCACCATCTTTCATGATTATGTTCAATTCATCATCTTGTGGTATTGAAGGTGGAACAGAGATTGAAGAAACAAAGCTTTGAACGTCATTATGAGGAATAAGATGATTTGTTGAAGAATTATTATTTGGTAAATCTGGTGAAGATTCAGAGATAGGGTATGATTGGGATTGAATATTTTGATTCATTTGAGAACTTCTTAGAATTTCTTTATCATTAATGAGAGTTCCTTGACTACCTCCATCATAAGAGTGTTGAATTGATAATCTCCTATTGAATTCTGAAGAATGAATTTGCTCGACTGAAGAAGGTCTAGCGAGAGATGAACTTGAAAGTATATCATGGACTTCTTTATGAACTATCACTCTCCTACTGATAACATATTCTTTCAAGTCGTCCAACTTGACGTATTTTCTTCCATGGCGAGTTTTATCTCTGTTGTTATCCAATTTCTCGATGGATTGCAGAAGTTTCCCATCGAGCTGTGAAGCTGGGAACTGCCAATCTTGCGAGGACATGTGTCGCCTCTGTTGATATATGTGGTGGAAGTGGTGTGTAAGTATAAAGCTTTCTGGGCTGCCCGACCTCTAGACAGGTGCTATTCTGAAAGAAATCTGCTTTTCCTTTGTGTTTATATTCAAAGCCAAACTATTTGTATGAAGTCAAAACAACAACAACAACAATTTTTTTTTTAATCTACACGAAGATTACGTAATCTTAGTATTCTGGAAAATTTGTTAGGAGTTCTTTTTGTGTGAAGGGGGTGGTATGTGGTACAGTTACTAGGGGATGTGTAGTGTATGATATAGCAGTCATAGTATCTGTTAATCAGCACTGTGAACTCCCAGCAATATCACAGCGGGTTACCCTTCCCAAAATTAAGCGCTCAGCTGTCGATAATATTTTCGAAATCTCCACAGCGAATATTTGAAGTGGGCGGCTCAATTCTGATTCAGGGATAAAATAAAACTGGAAGGATAATTCAATTCGAAAAGGACAACAGATATTCATTTTAAACACACTCAGAGGAAGGCAAATACACTCCAAACAGACCAAGCAAGCACAGACCATGTCCCTCACAATATCCTTCACAGACCCGCACCCACAAGACATCAGCTCTTCCCAGATCGCAGGCAACTTCACACAATGGGCTCCAAGGGAGTTGTCGTTTGACACTGACAGCAAGGTGTACCAGTTCAAAGTACACGATCCTGCAAAGTTCAACAACAAACTCTCCTTCAAATTCATCATCAACGGTCAATGGATCACTTCGCCAGAATACCCTACAGAAACTGACGAAAGTGGCAACGAAAACAACACAATCATAGTCTCATCCCCTTCCCAATTGGATCCTGAACCTGTAACCAATGGCAAAATTCAGCCTGCACTTTCAAAATCACTCTCAAATGGCTCTATAAAGGTGAAGGAAAGTATTATTAAGGATGATCCAACAGTCAATGCCTTACAACCTTCCGTTACAAACGCAATTTCTTCTAATAGCAATAGCAATAGCAATGTTCAAGAGGTGTCTCAAATTCAAGATCAAGGAGAATACCCAACTCAAATCACTAAATCAACTAATACTAGTGCTACTGTCAAAGAAAATCCAATTCAACTAGAAGCTGATCGTCAACAAAGGGATCAAAATGATGAATTCGATGCTGTCCATCTTGGATTCTTTGCTACTTTGCTACAAATGATTGCAAACTTCTTTAGAGGTTGGTTCATCCGTGGTGCTGACACAAATGATTATTGAATCAGTGGAAGACGTCGTGATAAATATCATCAACATAATTCAACTAGCTATTATATTGCGAACGCCGGTCGTTTCACTTATACAACTAACTCAACAGATTAATATTATAATCAGAACCAACGTCTATATACTGCTATAACATCTAAATGATCGATTACAATATATATGATGATCATATATATTGCATGCTTATAAATTATCGCTAATAAATACATACTACTAGCAGTACTAGCAGTTTAAATAATTAAGAACTATAACTCTAAATGTAATGATAATTTAACAGTGATAATAACAAATATGATTATAATAATAAAGTAATAAAAATAATAATAATAGAAACAAAGACAACAGACCTAAAATAATGATATAATAATAATAATAATAATAATAATAATAATAATAGTAATAGTAATAGTAATAGTAATAGTAATAGTAATAGTAATAGTAATAGTAATAGTAATAGTAATAATAATAATGATAATAATAGTATAATAATGGTGATAATAATAAAGGTATAATAAAAGAAAGACTCTTGGTCACCAAGTCTAATCTCTCAAAATTCTTAATCTAATATTGAAATGAATGGATTTTGTAAGTGAAAAAATTAGTGATAATCATAAAAGACACACAACAATCAATCAATGACACTAAAAAGATAGAAAATGAACCAAAAAAGAAAACAGTCATGAAAAAAAGATAATGAAGATGATGAAAACTTCGACAAAATAAATTTAGTGTTTTTAAAGTTAAAAATTCATATTAAAGAATAATTGAAGATAAGACAAAGACACAAACGCAACCACGAATACAAGCAACTCACGAACTACTCCTCTTCTGGTTGTTGTTGTTGTTGTTGTTGTTGCTGTTGTTGTTGTTGTTGTTGTTGTTGCTGTTGTTGTTGTTGTTGTTGTTGTTGTTGCTCATCATCATTCTTAACGAACTGTCTTGGCATATTACCACATCTATCTTTACCAAAATTGATTTTCAAATTTTCAAAATCTTCATCAATTTTGATCTTATCAATAGCTAAAATAGCATTAGAAATATTGGTAAAATTAACAAATGCACAATTCTTTTCAGATAGATAATTGATTTGTTCAATTTCACCAAATTTAGTTAATTTTTCTCTTAACTTTGGTTCACTAAATCTTTCATCTTCAATTTCAATATTACCAATGTAAATATTTCTTGAAGCTCCAGAACCAACAGCTAATGTCAAAGCATTAGATAATGGTCCTGAATGTTTACCCCAACCAATCTTGATTCTTCTATTATGAATAATCAAACCGTTAAGTTGACTCATGGCATAAAATTGAGCAGCAGCAATTGGATCAATAAAGGTAACAAAACAAATATGTCTATCATCTAAATATTTAATGTTTTGTAATAACCCACCTCTAACAACATTACAAATTTCTTCAATCTTGATATCCTTTGGTAAATTACCTAAGTAAACTGTTCTATTACCAAGATTATTGGCACCTCCTGCAGTTGTTGCAATAGCAGCTGCAGCTGCACTTTGTTGTAACAAAGTAGTTGAGATGAATTCTCTATCAGCATTTGTAACTAAATGTTCCATACCTGGTGCTAAACCTAAATATTGAGCAGCATTGTGTTGTTGAGTCTTTGTTATAAAGGCACATCTATCTTTACCGTAAAAAATTTTCTTATTGAAGTAAAATTCCTTCTTACCACCCAATGTAGCAACACATTTAATGGCACTAGAAATTGAACAGAAATGAATAAAGGCAATACCCTTTTCATTCAAGATCTTTATAGTATCAATGTTACCATATTCTGATAAATCATCAATCAATGCTTCTTCAGTGATATCTTTTGGTAAGTTACCAATGTATACATTTCTAGTAGCACCATCCTTTTGAATGTGATTGATGACGTTAGCTGATAATGGCATATTTTTACCCCATCCAATTTTGATATCATTATCTCTGATGTTTAATCTCTTCAAGATAGCATCAGAATGAAATAATAGAGCACTTGGTTCATCTAAGAAAGAGATAAAGGCACACATCTTATCCGGTAAAATTTTGACGTTTTCAATAACACCGGATCTGACATGGTCCAATAATTCCTTTGGAGTAATATCAGATGGAATGTTCCCAAGATATACTGTTCTACTTGGAGCAGATGAATTTTGATGATTTGGATAATCATGACCTGAAGAGGTAGGAGCAGTGTCCATCATATGCTCATTAGCAGACAAAAAATCTTTGTAAGAATCTTGAGATTGTGGAGGAATGAATTCATCAGGATTTGAGTCATAAAACTGTTCCAGTTGTGATTGCTGGAGATATTGTTGCTGTTGCTGATGATGGTTCAAGTGATGTTGAAGATGATGATGTTGTTGCTGGTGATGTTGCAAATGTTGATGTTGCAAATACTGGTTGTTGACGGCAGCAGCACCATTGGTATGAGCATGTTGTTGATAGTCAGCATATTCCTGGTTCAAGAATTGTTGTTGATGGTCATCGTAATCCAGATTACCATGTTGACCCCCAAATCTAGCAGCATTGTATTGCAATTGTGGAGAATTGACTAGAACCTGTTGAGGAACTATATTTGGATAATTCATATCATATGGATAAAGAGATTGCATGATTGTTCAGTGGAAAGATTGATGAAGTTGTGAATTAAATGATCTAAAACGGTATAGAAGAAAGTATTAAAACGATGGAATGATAATGTTGAAATTGATGCTAGTTGAGAAATCGTTGTCAAAGATGAAACGTAGAAAAATGATTGGATATAAAAGAGCGATCA
The DNA here is from genome assembly GCA_030582235.1 of Ruyongia ponderosae. Classification (NCBI taxonomy): domain Eukaryota; kingdom Fungi; phylum Ascomycota; class Saccharomycetes; order Phaffomycetales; family Wickerhamomycetaceae; genus Ruyongia; species Ruyongia ponderosae. The sequence continues at coordinate 13,271 of JAKTWV010000069.1, read as the reverse complement.
GGAGCAATAACTAATATGACAGCTTATATGGTGTATAGCTGTTTGGATTATCGTTGGGATCTGATGTTGAACTTGAAATCTAGGAAAAGGGTATTAATGGCCAATTTTTCAGATTCCGACAAAAGAAAAAGAATGAGACGAAGTGAAGAGAAGTGAAGATGGTTGTGTGGAGTGGGATGGAGACGTGACAAGTAGAAAGAGGTCTCAGGAGAATGTAAGATTTATCTCTTTAAGTCGTGACTTTGGGATTGGGGGATATGTTGGAATTTTCAGGAAAAGAACAGATTTGAGATTTTGTTTTTGAGTGGTGTTGATCAGATTTCAAGACTTGATTTCAGAAAATTTTTATCTGGTTCGCGCCACAAACCACCTGGTCTACGGGCCCTGTCTCTGGTCTGTTAAAAGTCTTGTGATGAGCTCTGCTAGTAGGAGATGGTGACATGTTGCCCATTGGGTTTACATCAAACTTGGATCTGAATTGCCACGATATCACCATGTCAATTGCCATTAAAAAGGGAGCTTTATATACGTCAGAGCTAGTAATCTTGGAAGAATGCTAAAAGATAACATCCCCAGATCTATTTATACCATTGAGACGAAGACATCATCAGAAACACCTTGTAAATGCTTTTACTAATCAACATCCGTATCATCTTCATCATCTGAGTTGTTTGCAGATTTGTTATCATGATCAACTTGACTGATTGAAGATTTAGTATCGGCTTGTGTCTCTCTATCTTTCTGGGTGCTAGTATCCGCCTCTTCATTCTCATCATCAACCGCACCGCCATCTTCTTCGTTACCGCCATCAGGACTAATAATTTCACTCAATTCATTAATATTTGTACCACCTGTAGTGATATTTTCATCAACGTTGTTGTCATCATTGGTTGTGCCTCTAAACCTGAAATGAATAGAGTCTTGAGTAGATGGCATTGATTCAGCCTTGACAGGTTCAGGTATTTTCTTTTTTCTCCCTCTACGAAGCTTAGGAGCTGGTGATTCCTCTTTAACTTCAACTTGTTTTGGAAGCTCTTCTTCTTCTTCCTCTATCGTAATCTTAGTATCAGTGTCGATGGCATGAGACTGTCTACCTGGAGTTGAGTTAAATTTAAAGTCCCCATCGTCATTTTTGTTGTCATCATCATCAGTATCTTCATTATTATTATTAATATTGTCATCACTTTCATTGTCCGTCGTCTCTTCTTCCGTTAGTTCAATCTCCTCTGGATCCAATTCCTCCTCTTTATTCTCGACCCTCAAGAGATTTGCTTTTGCTTTCGGTGTGAATCTGGCTTTCCGTTTAGGAGCTGGTTTGACCACAATGTCATCAACAATAACGTCATTTGAATTATCTTTACCAAGATCAAGACCAGTATCATCGTCATTATTCTCATCTTTAATTACACGTCTGGCTTTTGTTCTCCTCTTATTAGTATTTACATTTTCATCCTTCTCGATATCATCTTCTTGTTTCAAAATTTTCCTTTGTCTTTTCAAAGGACTCTTGTTCAGTTTAGCTGAGGGTATGGTAGTGGTGATCTCTTCTTTGACATTATTTCCTAAAGTAGCGTATTTGTTGACTTGGTCCAATTCCCAACTGGCCAAATCTTCATTATGTTCTAGATTGAATACTTTCTGTTCATTGATCATTTGTGTTATTATCTTCATATCACTCTTTCGCTTTTTCAGTTGATCGCTTTGTAAGGTTTTCATTTCTTGTTTAGCTTGATCAATCTCTTTTTGTAGCTTCATCTTTTCTATCTTCATTTCCTGTAGTTCTCTGGCGGCATTGTTATAGTTCTTCTGTAGTATATCTCCATATAGGTACAATGAAGTGATAGCAGTATTTCCTTCATCTACCGCTTCGTCATTGAATTTGATCAATGCGAAGTTCACGAGGGCAGCACCCAAAACCTTTGATATCTCGATTCTTAAGTTGGGACTTGCTGAATCGCCATCTTCAATACACTCCCAATTCAATTCAGGGTCCAATTCTGTATCAGAGAGTGGCACACTAAGTAAAATCTTCAGCAAGTCTAATTTGAATAATTTCTCGTTCTTGTAGTTGTTTTCTATGCTGTTGTGGAAATCATTGAAATTTGTAAATGCTGTTGAAATGGTCTTATGAAACATATACGTTGAGTCTGTGATGGAAATATTGATTTGGTAATCCCTGTTTGCATTTTGTGGATCAAAGATCTCGTCCTTTGTCTGTGGCGAGCTAATCTTCATGAATATATGGCTAGGTGGTGGATTGTCCTCTTCATCGATATCTTCACAGTCTGGGATGGCAAATCAGTGCTTCTTGTCAGTATTGTGTTCCCAATTATACGCCATCTATCATCATTGCAATCACTTACTAAAAATCAGTGGCACAATATGTAAAACCTCTGTCATTACTGGCAACAGTTAAGCTCTTCAATTGGCTATTTGTTGTGAATCGACTGGAGCGTAGTTTGTTAGGTTTGGTTTTATATGATGGCTGTTTCTTGTTTCTGCTTCCTCTTTCTAAAAAAACAAAAAAGTTTTTGATTTTGACACTTCAACTTCTTCAACGTACTACGTAACTACTCTGTCAGCACAACATGTTTATGGGTAGTATATTACAATCTAATATCTAATATCTCTAATAAAGACAACAGAGCAACTCAGATGGCATATCCATCATTAAACTCACTGGTGTTATCAGCATCCCCATAGTCACTTTGTGCGTCCTCGCTTTCCCCAGAACTTTCGTTGAACTCTTCATTTTTCTCATCTATGTTACTAATGAAAGTATTAAATGCATTCATTGATTTCTCCCAGAACATATTGGAGTTTGCCTTTGTTTCATTAAACTTTTGATTGAACTGTTGGATTGAAATCTTACTTTTCAAATTTTGGAAATTGTTATTTGTCGTTTGTGTCAGGACATTTGTGTTGGTATTGAAGCTTGCCTTCAACTGAATTATTGATGTTTTACTTGCTAACGTCTTGATGCTCTTTGGTGTTGGTGGATTGATTGGTTGCATATGAAGTCTTGTTGGAGATGTCATGTGGTTTGAGGTTCCAGCATTTTGAGAATAACATTTCTTTGTTAATTCTTGTAATTCAGTTTCAGATTGTTGTAATCTCTTTTTGATTTCATCCATTTGACCTTTGAGTTCAAGTACCTCACGCTGTTTTGCAGCTAATTCTAGCATTATTTGATTATCTAGCACAATTCCTTCTGCCTTGATTTCTTTATCCTTTCTTTCATTGAAAGATGATAATGTTTGTGGTTGTGATCTCTTTGGGGATGATGCAAATGATTTGGTGGTTGAGGCTGATGCTGTATGTGTGGCAGGTGTGGATACTGATGATAATGTTGACGCTATTGAAGGAGAAGAAGATGATGGTGATGGAGCAGGCACCTTTAGATTTATAATTGATCTCTTTGGAGATAAGTTGAACCCTGATGGTCTTTTTGGAGGCTTCAAATCTTCCAGTTCTGCTTTCAATTCCAAATTAGCAAACTCATTATTTAACCCTTCATATTTCTGTATCCTCTCAGTTATTTGGAACTTTACTAAACCTGTTGACTCACTGATTATTCTTTGCTTTCTAACTGCTGATTTGACAAGGGCACTTGGACTAGTGATGAGACCATCCATATTGGAATTCTCATGGCTATTTGTTATCTGTTGCAAAGGGGCACTCATGGTGAGGAGAAGAAGTATACGTATGTGATGTTCTACGTGGTTTCAGACCAGTATTACGAGAAGAATAATGTTAAGGGAAGAAATCAGGCTGAGAGTCTGATTAATTTTTCCAGGTACACCACTTGGACTGGTGATCATATCGGGCAAAAAGTAAACAAAACAAATAGCTCAAGATCTGTAAAATTGGAAGTCTTTGTATAGCTGAACCATTTCACTGGAATATTAAGCTCATTTTGACTACAACAATTAGTATATATTGCACATACCAGTGTTCCCATAAATCAAATCAAAGTTCTGCTGTTATTAAAAGCAAATTCATAACCCATTCACTGACTGGGCCGTCTCTTTAGCAAACATCCAAACACCACTTGCCATTTGCAAAAATATCAAAAGGAAGGAAAAAAAAAAATTAAACCGCCAACACGAACATGGAGATTCAAGTTGCAATCAAATATTAAATTGATTATATCTTTCTTTTTGACTAGAGAAATCAATCCAATAGAAGGAACAGGGTTTTTAATAATAACTGAGAATGGATGTTATCAATGGTTTGAAGATCTTTTTAGAGTCAGAAGATGGCAGTAAATTGGCTTATCAATTGACGAATTTTGGAGCTTATAAGGGCGTTGTACAAATTAGACCAGATATGATTGAAAAGGATCATCGTATTGATGAATCAATTAAGCCAATCTTGATCTGTTATATCAATGCCAATAAGGCATATGAAGCATATGATTATCAGAGAAATTTTGAGACTATGAATGAATTGTTGAGAGCAATGAATAGATATGCTGAAGACAAGACTGTTTGGATTGTTAAACCATTGATTACAATTACAAAGATGGTTATTAAGAATGCTATTAAGGCAGATGAGATTTTGGCAAAAAAGAATAAAGATGTTCTTACTGTTCAAGCAGTTGGAGATTTTGAACCAGAAGCTAATTTGATTAAAGCAGCAAGAACTATTCATAATTCATTTAAATTATGTTTAAATGATAGAAATGAAGATGAATATTTATCAAGAAAGAAACATGTTTATTTTTTTGTTGGACAAGAATTAAAGATTTATTTTAAATTACAAAATAGAGATTTAGCTAAAAATATGGAGAAAGTTTTAATTTCTAAACAAAATGAATTACCACCATTAAAGGAAATTTTAAGATCAGAAGCAATTACATATCTTTATTTCAGTGGAGCCACTGCATGTGGAGAGGGTGAATTTACAAAGGCATATGAGAAATTTAAGAGTGCATTTGGATTATGTGATAGAATGGATGAAAAGCATATTAATTCAATAATGGGATATTTGATACCATTAAAATTTTTAATTACAAAGAGATATCCAAGTATGAAAACATTAGGTAAGAGTGGTAAAGTTAATTGGAAAATTTATAGTAATTTATTTCAATGTATTAATAATGGAGATATTAAGACATTTGATATTACATTTGATAAATATGAAAGATTCTTTTTAAAGAGAAATCTTTATTTAGTTATTGAAAATCTTCGAAATTATGTTGTTTTAAAATTAATTAAGAGAACACATAAGTTGAATAATGGAGAATCACATTTAAGTATTAAATTAGTATCAAGAGCACTTGAATTTTCCATTTATCATACCAATGATTTATTACAAGCTTCTAATACTAAACATATTAATAATTATTCAGATGATGAAACTGAATGTATTTTGGCCAATTTGATTTATAAAGGGTATATTAAGGGGTATATATCCCATGCTAATAGGGTATTAGTTTTAAGTAAGACCAATGCATTTCCTCAACAGGTTAAAGAAGTTTATAATTGATCAAGAAAAGATATGATTTTTGTTGTTGTTGTGGCTAGATATATATATAATAAAGCTGATTTGAACATGTGTATAATGTTTGAATCAAGTAATTAATGAATGAAAGAAGTAATGATTAACTAAAGAGTAATGGAGAAGTCGTCATGGATGAGTTTGTAATTTGTAAATGTAAAGCGGAAATATTATAGGATCAAATAATGAAATAATAATAAATAATTTTCCATAATTAATTATTTTGAGTGTAAAGAGATTTTCGATATAAAGCGTTGAAATGTTAATTAAATGTTCATGATTAATTGTTGCAGTAATATTATATACTGTTGCAGTCATGAATCGTCAAATAATTATAATTATTGAAAAGAAACATGAAGATCAGGAGACAAGAGACAAGAGACAAGACTTATAATATCTTTAATTATAATGTCAAAAGGACAAAGGCATAATATCTTAAAATTAATTTTTGGCTAGGAACTTGTTAAACCGGTCTACTTTTGAGCTCTCCTTTATAGCTATAAGATTGTATACTACTACACCTAAACCCTGTATTATGTTACCATGTTTATCATATATCCTGTCATGACTCATGACTGTCATACTGTCATAAGTTATAACTAGTGTCACACCACCATTGCGATAATGCTGGTGCTAGTGTCTGAGCTGGCGTGGGGAAAGCAAATCAGTTGAAAGTTGAAACTTGAGCTTAAGATCGAATAATCAATTGAAGAGATTGACAGATGGCGGTATTAAGGCACACTCTATCAGACTATCACTTTATTCTACTTGATTTATAATAATTGCGAGTCAATATTATGGACATGTTAATTGTGTTTGATGTGTCTAGTAATATCTGATTCTGGTTATTCCAGATACTGGGCCAACTGGCTTTAATTTCTGAGATTTTTGCCTGTCTCTACCCGAATCACCTTCTAGGAATATGAATGGAACAGTGTTGCAGATGGTTGTAGTTACATATAGTATATACTGATTGCTAGTTGATAGTAACTTAGTAAGTTAGTAACCCATCTCTTTCCAGTCTGTCCTTCTGGAATCTGGATGGCTATTGCTGCCTGAAGTTTTCGAATTTGATGGCTGATGGCACATCGTTTCTGCCAGACCAGAATGCTTCCCAGTTGTAGGAATGATGGAATGATACAACGATACAACGCTCCTGACTCCTGACGCTCCATGACTGTTGGTGATCAGTGAGATGTTACAAGTTGCTCAGATCATACGACGATCGTAAACAGTGAACACTGAACACTGAACACTCCTTCATTCCTTCAATAATTCGATAGCTACAACAAGCTAACAAGTTAAAACTAAAACTAATATCAACTATCAACTAACAACCATGTAGGCAAATTAAACCACGGAACTGAGCCAGGGACAAGCTGGTAAAGTGGTAAAGTAAAACGCTGGCAGGTTGCTGTAACAAACTAACAAACTAATAAGCAAATAAGCAAATAAGCAAATAAGCAACAAATACGCTGCCCAGGCTGTCCAGGCTTCCCAGTGTCTATACAAGCTGCAATTTATTTGTATAGCCAGAACTAATTCCCAGAAGGCCAAACCAATTTTCAAAATGTACTCTCCCTAAAACCACAAATTGAACAACAAATCAAACAACTTGATGATTGATGATTGATCTCGCTTTCAATTCTAAGAATAGCCTAATTGGCCCTCGCTCTTCACAGTATATATGGCTATGTTCTCACTTGCTCACGAGTCCTATGTAGTATCTAAGTATATATCATCGTACTCTACAAGTTACAACGTTACAACCATCCCTTCATCTTACCCATCCAAACCTCACACCTCAAACCTCAAACTATAAACGCAAACTGCAATCCAGACAGACACCAGCCCAGGCACTCTCTTCCTCTAGGCTGCCCCCCTGCCCAGAGCCCCTGCCCAGTCGCTGGCTGCTCTGCCTAGCTGTCTAGCACTTCCCAGCGTAGAGGGAGAGCTTCTCAGAGGTAGGATCGCCCTGCTGCAACCATCTGCAAGCCGACGCACTCCTGCCGCATCTACCGATTCCACGCCGCCCTTTTTGGCGCAACTCTGGGCGTGCGCATAATTGCCCCTTCAGGCGAATTCCAACAATAGAGGACAAACAAGTTTGACAAGTTTGACAAGTTTGCAACATTTGCAAGTGATTCAACAAACATGGGATATGGAACTTGGCTCAAGTTGTCAAGTGATTATGTGCATCTTGCCATGTTTTATGAGTTGGTCATGTCTGTTGTAGACTGTAGTGTTGTGAGTAGATCGTCAATATTACAAGGGCCCAGGGCCCAGGCATGTTACTACGTTACTACTTACTGCTTGTTTATTTTATTTTTATCTTTTTATCCTTCTCAACTGGATTGTTTGTTTCAACTTTCAACTAATTTCTAATTTCTAAATTCTGTTTCCTCTGTAAGCACAGCTCATCTTGATAATTTGATAATTCTCAATTCTTGTTATATAGCAGCACTTTTCCCATCAATATGATTTATAATTTATGATATATTCTCAATTGATTTAATAACAACCATATAACACAAAACTAATCCTACACCACCACCATCAACCAAGCATGCTACCCAGTCAATACGCCTTCAGCATCATCTCCTTGCAAGAGCAGCCCGGCTTTGCCACTTGGCCCATCTCTGTCGCCTTCAACAGTGACAGAATACTGGCTGTCATTACCCATTTACAAATTGATTCCATCCAACTCGCTTGTTCATTAAGTTACCTTGTCAGACACTTAACAAGGTCTTTAGAAAAGAATTCAAATATCAATATAACAATAACAGATTCATTAATATTGACAAGTCTCTTGGTTTCAAATAAATTTAACGTTGATGAAACTTATAGTCTCAAGACTTTTATTCAATCATATAATGCTACTCAAGTAACTCAACCTCCACTACAAATAAAGAATATTGTTAATTTAGAAAGAGAAATATTACATTCATTAGATTGGATTGTTGATAATAAGAGAAACTCTGATGAAGTTAGCAACTTACATGACAATTTAATGTCAAAATTAAAGACTATTGGCTCAAGAATACCTTTACCACCACTACCATCTATTGTGTTATCATCTCCTGTCTTGGACACAACTTTTAGCAACAATACCAACAATTACTTCTCAACAAATACAAATACAAATACAAATACAAATACAAATACAAATACAAATACAAATACAAATACAACAACAACAAACATGGTAAACACTGCTTTATATCCAACCCCATCAAATTCAAATCCTTCTTCTCCATTGATCATAAATCAACAAGTTGCATTATATGGTTTTAATTATACTAGCGCCAACAATAACACTGGTATCAGAAACAGAATATCTAATAACTTTAACAACAACAACAATAATAACAGTTATAAAGTATCAAAGCCAACACATACCAACATTGTTCATAATCATCATCATAATCACCATCAACTCCAACATCAACTACAAACTTATGATTTGCCAATCATTGATCACAATAATTGTAAATGTTGTTACAAGACAAACTTGACAAATTACCTTCTTGAAGAATCAACATCTTCTTCTTCTTTTTCTTCCACAAGATCATCATCACTACCACTATCATCATCATCTTCATTCAAGTCTAGAAAAATGACTCCATCTTCATCATCTTCATCAATAAGAGAATCTAAACTTGCTAGTTATCAACGTGATTATCTCTTGGGAGTCATGATGCAATAATGCAATAATGCAAAAAGAGAAACAGGAACTTGCTTACAAAATAAAGAATAATACAACAAATATACTATACTATACATACATATTATAAAGGGACAATCAAAACAAAATGGGAGAATAATAATTTCAAATCAAAAGATCAGATGAATATTATACTATCATCTTTGATCAATATATAAAACAAAAGACAGTTAAAAAGGACGGGCAGCTTAAATTGTAGGAATGCATATATAATCAAACAAGGTATTTATCTAATGAACACTATTGCTAATGAAGTTATGAACTACAACTACAACTTTGTAAGTATTCAGTAGTAGCTAACAGCATAACCGCAACACCGCAACTATCAACTGATGCCAATATTGACTTTCCCGATAAGTTCACGGTCCGGGCGGTGATTTTTATTTTTATTTTTATTTTTTGGTATACCGTATAAGGGTTTCGGGATTAAAGCGTCGGGTTTCGGTCTTCGGGATTTGGGGGAAAATTTAAATCCAGAAAATCGAAAATCGAAAAATAGGCTAAACGATTATTATTAGTAAGGCAGTAGTAATCAACGGTCTTATCACGGTTACAAGGTTACAAGGTTACAAAATTACAAAATTACAAATGCGATATATGTCATATCATATATGCTACAACACTGAAGAAATCAAGGGACATGAGGTTTGTTATATGCATAAATAGAAGTGATGGAGGGAATAAGGGATAAGGATGGGATGGGATGGGATGGGATGGGTTGTTCATAAGAGTATTCGTTGTAGTTGTTTATAATTTGAGTCGTTAAATTCATTATATCATAGTAGTGTAGTAGTAGTAGTAGTATTAGTAGTCTCTGTACCACGTGAGTCTGTTCATTTCATCAGTTAATCTTCCAATCTATCATCTATTTCATTGTTGACGTTATCTTCATCAGTACTATGATCAGGAGTAGTGGCAGTAGTAGTCGTAGCAGTAAGGGTCTTACATCCCTTCTTATCAACACAAGTCTTTAACCAATCATCAACGTTATTAAACATTTCACCACAATGTTTACACCACCCATGACTTGATTTTCTATCCTTCTTCTTTATACCTAATGGATATTGAAAATGAATTGATTTTAAATGATTCTTATAAGTATCTATTCTTGTGAAATGACCTGATGGATGACAATTTGCAAGATTAGCATTACCAGAATTTGTAGTCAAAGATGGAGATGAAGATCTTGAATGATCTAAATCTTCATCACTCTCACTATGACTGTCATGACTATCATGATCGTTGTTATCGGTGCTGCTGTGGTGGCTATGGTTGTTGTTGTTGTTGCTTGGAGAGCTTGGTTCTGATTCTGTGTTTGATTTTGGAGATAATGGGGCATGATCATGATCGTGGTGGTGTTGGTGTTGGTGGTGGTGGTGGTGGGTAGGGAGTGTATCTGGGTGGCTGTATTCAAAAAATGGGCATTTAAATTCGCCTACTGAATGTTTCTTTAAATGTCTTTTATAATCATTAAGTCTTTTGAATTCAAATCCACAATTTGAGCAGTTGTAAACTTTAGATACTTGATGGATGGTTAGATGTGTTGATAAGTTTGAATATAATTTTTGGCAGTGTGGACAAGTTTTCTTTTTATTGATAGAAGAAGGCTTTGTAATCTTGGCCGCTCTTAAAGAAGAAGATGAAGGAGAAGTTGTTGAATGTGGCACTGTTGCCACTGTTGCCACTGTTAGACTTGTGTTCTTGTTGTCATCGACGTTGACGATGCTGGTGCTACTGGTATGGTTCAGTATCTGTTCAGGAAGCACCTGTCTCTGTATATCCTGGACGTCTCTGTCGGCGTCACGCTGAAGAGGCTTGATGGAGAGCAGGTTTGACTGGGACGAGTTTGGGGTGATGATGTGGGTGGATCTTGGTGAGGCCGATGAGGAGTGTATCTGCTGGGCAGAGGTCTGTGGGAGGTATGAGTTGAGTAACTCGTTGATGGAAGGGAGTTTTATCATTTGTGTGTTTCTTGTTTATGTTTTATGTTGATGTTGAAGAGGCAAGAAAGACATGGCCCTCCCAGCGTTTTATATTTTAAACAGACCTGCCAAACAATGGAATCGGGTTTCGGTACACGGCTAAACCGTTCCCAGCTTCCTGCTCCCAGGCCAGGGCTACCGAGACATTTTACTGGCTGTGGGTTTGTGGTGCTTGGGTGTTTGGAGAGGTGCTGGCGCCGTCTCTGTGGCCGTTGCTGTGTGTGTGTCACCGTCTAGAAGTACACACATATCAACCATCTCGTAGCCATACACCATCCACCTCCCCTGTCCAGTGTCCACTCTGTCTCCTCTGCTTCGAAGTTCGGCAGCAAAAGAAAGGCCATTAGGGTGTGGTTACGCAGCACTGGGCCTCCCTCTGACTAAGCGGAGCGGGAGCGGAAGTTCAGAGTTGCCGATGGCGTTAATGGTGTTAACTCGAAATCGTCACAGGGAGGCGAATAAAAAGGGGCCAACACTTGATATTAACACTGCAGAACCATCTCAAGATGGATCACCAACACACACTACACACAGCAACAACCATATGCCACAAAAGACCGGCTCAAATACACGCAATACTGAGCGATCTATACACATAGTTGGATTCATTTTGACAGCCTCGCGCGAACGTCCCTTGATTCGGTTTTTATTGACTGATTTTTTATGATTTTACCTTAACTACTGGAAATATCAAAATTTTATGAATATAAAGAACATGCATTAATTTGGTGTGTATACCTCTAGTTAAAACCATCGCATTAAATGGCTTCTTTTCGTTCGTGTGTAATTTTTATGATTTTCTTTCTTTCTTTGTTTCTTCATTCATTCTACCGTACATATCTTTTTCGTGTGGGGGAGAAAGATCAGAAAAGAGTTTAGAAAAACCCAATTCTCTTGAATAATGACTAATATGACTTGATTGGAACTTATTTGTTCTTCTTAGCATTGGTAGTATCCTTCTTCTTGTAAATCTTCAAGTAAAAGGCAATGAATAATAATAAATAAGAACTTAAAATTGAACAACCAACAGCTGCGGCAAATGGTGTACCATAACAAGTACCGAAGTTTGGAATCCAAATACCATATTCTTGTGAATACTTTTCAGCATAAAAGGTATAAGTAGTAGCATAAACAAAGATCAAATCTAAAATGAATTGGAAAATTTGGAATTTTGTAATCCATTGTTTCCACCAAACCTTAATACCTCTGGATGCTAAATAGTAATACCAATACATAATAACATGAACACACAAGTTCAACATGATTGGAACCCAAGAGACTGAGGTTTCACCGTTTAATTGGATGAAACATAACAAGGCAGTGGCACCATGATGATAAGAATGTAAAAAGATGATTGGTTTCTTCTTAATAACAAGGAAATAAGTATCAATAAATTCTAAATATTTGGTCAAATAATTCAAATAATAAATAACAACAACTTTTTGAGTCCATGATTTTGGGGAACAAACACCATGTAATAACCCATTGTAATAAACATTTGGTAAGACTTGTTCAACTAATAATAATAATAATGATAATGAAACTGTTGTTAAAATCAAATTATGTAATTGAAATAATAATTGAAATTTCAATGGTTTAAAATATTTCATAATAACTTGACCAAAAGTAATGTTGAAATAATAGATGGCAATCATGATTAAAACTTCCTTATTTGAACTTAATAAAGTTTCATCTGGAACATAGTTGAATTCATCTGGGTTAAAAGTACCATTGGTAATAACATTGACAAATTTGTTGAATAAAGGCCATAACTTCAAACCAAATGGTTGTTCAACAGATGGTACAGCTAAATGCACATATTCTGGTGTCAAATTGTTGAACTGGGCAATGTAGGCTTCCATTTTGGATGGATGAAAGAACGAACAAATAAATGAGCGGATAGTTAAAGGGAAAGAAAGGAAAAGAGAAGAGAAGAGAAATAGGAGATTATGCTGAGAACTTTTGGGGGTATCGCAAGTATGCTACCAAAAGGTGGTGATCTAATTTGGGGTGATTTTGAAGCTGGTTCAGTGGAAGATGAATTTCACAATAACACTGATACT
>JAKTWV010000068.1:0-54110 GCA_030582235.1 Ruyongia ponderosae | reverse complement strand
AAAAAAAAAGAAAAAAAAAAAAAAAAAAAAAAAAAAAAAAAAAAAAATCCAAAATCCAAAAATCAAACTTGAAATCAAACTGTGAAGACATTCTTGAAGGCCATTACAAACCACAACACAGCACAACCACCAGATAACGAGAAGGGACCCACAATGGCGGAGCAGCTCACCATGAACAGCATAACCACCAACCATTTGAGGCTTACGCACATCGACACCGTCCAGTACTACGTCTTTGCCGCTGAAGAGTACTCTGATGATAAAGTGATACTGGATGCGGAGCTTCATCTGAGAAATCTCAACCCAAAAGTTCTGGCGGTGATATATGCCAGAGAGCTATGGACCTTTAGTATTATCAGCACTGAGGAACCAATGGTACCCGACCTGGAACTCTTCAGACTCAGAAAATCCCCATTAGCGCAGTTCACACCCCAAGATATATATCAAGGTGCCCGAGGGATCAATTCAAATAATGGGAACAACAATGCAAATATCCAAGCAAGCTCAACATTACTACCCTTAGTCTACAGCACATTTCTAAAGGCGTTCAGGAAATTGCTATATTACTATTTGTCACTGAAAAGTCAACTGATACCCCTTGGGAATTCGGGTCTATTGACAAATTGCCAGAACAGATTAATCCAGATCGAACCAATACTGTTCAAGAATGGTGACCTATACACTTCATTATCAACAAAGGATCACAAGTTTTATCCACTTTCAAATCTTCTTAATTCAAAAATACCCTCAATCAACTCAAAAAATGCTATTTATTTAGCTCCATCTGGTATAAGGGTTTATTTAACGAATGATACAATTGAAGAATCATTATCATCTTCACCTCCATCAAATGCTAAGTTTCTGATTGAAACCCTCAAAACATTACATTGCTTGCAGGTCAGCAATAATACCGATGCCAATAATACACAGAACAATGCAGACGAAGAACTAGATGCGAATGAGAGCTATGCCAATATCAAATGGGTTCAGGTAATACCCAACTTGGGTCATTTAAATGGCCTTACTTGTCAGATCTCAAACTATTTGAACCCAGTTGTGAATACTAAATTTCTTGGCTGGCCATTAGATTTATGTTATTTTCAAGAAGCTGAATCATTTAATCCAAAGGATATCATAGATGATGAGGACTTTCGAAATTTGGATGAGGATCCATTGTCATTGATCAATGATTTCATGAATTTGAAGGCTTCTAGTACGATATTGACACCTTCTGCCCCTCCAACTGCAAACAATACACCAATGTATGACTTATTTGATCATAATGGTCATATTTCTTTGATGAATCACGATCTCATGGGTAATATCAGATCTCCAAATTTCTCAATGAGATCTCCTCAAAACTTCAAATCACCACTCTTAACTAGAGAGGATTTACCTGTAATGGCAAATGACTCCCCAAACCTTAATCAAACAGAGACAACAAACACATTCATCAATACTGTAGGTGATGAAAATATGGGAATGATACCCAACAGCTTGACAGATAATGATATTGTTGATGATAATGTGGTTATTACGAACAAAAGTAATGATGATCTCAATAATAATGGCTTGAATGATAATGATGATAATGATGATGATGATGAAGTTAATGATAACTCTTGGGATGATCTATTTGGAGATGCTGATGAAGAGGCAAATTCTGTAAATGAAGCAAATAATGACACTGGAATACCATCACAAGAGGCAGATGACGGTTTTAATCTTTTTGATAAAGAGCTGGATGATGCCTTGATGGCAAAAGATTTCGAGGAGGAACTGTCCATGGAGATAACGAGAGATTTAACAGCCGGTAATACTGCTATTGATGATTCTTATCTTGGAGTCGCAGCAATAAAATTGGATCCAGATGAAAACTCCCCTTTATCCAAGGCGTTTGATATCCCAATGCACGAGATAACTATTCCTGTTAGCCCTGATATCGGGTTATATACTGACCCTGGTGCTCCACTGCCAGCTCAGACTCCCAAGGATATTAATTTATTTGCTAAAAGAAAGAGCATATTTTCGCCATTGAACTTCAATCCAATTATAAGGTCTTCTGTGGATAACAAATATTCAAATGGGGGTAAGTTTTATGTGTCTCAACAAATAGATGATGAAGTTATTGGAATTCCTATACAAGATAATGACACAATACCTAGTATAGGAAAGTTTGATCCATTGTTGGGAAGAATTAACTCTGGCGACTACAATAATGACGGCGACGAAGAAGAAGAAGAAGAAGAAGATGAAGATGATGACGATTTAGATGATGCGGATGACTTATCTGACTCGTCATCTCAAGCAAGTTATCAGTATCAATTTGAAGGTGATGCTGATCAATTCAGCGGTGATACTGAAAACTTAAAGAACACAAATAATATTAAGGAAAGCTCGATAGCTGATGATTCTGCTGCCGCTCCTGAAACGAATAGAATTGAAGATCCAAATCGTTTAGTTCAAGATTTCAAAAGACAGAGGTTGCAGACACCTACGATTGTTTCGGAAAATGAATCCATCGCATCGGTATCGAAGGTCTCAACAAACAATGTCCCTAACTGTTTACCCTTTTTGCTCAGATGTATTCCTATTCATTCTATCCCTGTCCATTTTTATACTGAGTCTCCAGTAATCAAATCATCTGAAATTCCCGAGCTTATTGACAACTTAGTGGGCCAGATCCTTTGGCATCATTCCTCTATCAGTCAATATTTATTGCAAAATTTGAAAGATAACTCCTTTGACTCAATTTATCCTGATAATCTAAAGAGGACTATTGCTCAATTATTTCCAGATATTCAGTACGATGTTAATATGATCGAGTTGTTCAATGACTCTAATATGCCAAACATAAAGAACTCGGGCTCCTATTATAATGAAATCAACATGGACAACGAGATTGATTTTACCGCTATCAACTCTGCAGACGCCAGAAAAAATAATTTAGAACACGAGATGAGCGATGAGCACTTCTTCAATATTATTCAACCAAAATTCAATGTCAAGAAGCTTTCTCAAGAGATTTCTGTCAACTCTAACGCGCTATTTCTATGGAATATGATGGGATTTGTTGCGCTGAATGAACCGAAAAATTTCAGAATGTTAGTTATTACGTCGGATGATATGATGGAGAGAACAGACTATTATTGCCAGTCAATCATTGAGTTGTATCAGAAGTCCAATTTAGGTCAGATCGAGAAGTTGAATATTAGCAGTTTGGACATTTCAGATGGTATATTTACCGTACCCAGAGATATTTATGATTTAGAGTCCCCCGAATTTGAAAGCAGTTTGATCAAATTATCCAAAGGCTTGAATGCCTATCTAACAAAAAACGGCGATTCCAAAGAGATTTTGATATCAGTCGTTGATAACTTCAATGGGAAATACAAAAAGACTGATTTTGATCAGTACACCATAACTTCTAATATCAAGATAATTAGAATCTTCAATAAAATCAAGAAGATCATCATCAATGGCAATGAGTCTACGACTGCCAATAACACAAGAAGCTTACCAGTCAAAATTGGGCTAAGAATTATCCCTAGTGAATTTATTTCAAATAATGGCGTTCAATCTGTCCTATCACTAAATATTCTGACCAGGATCTCACTATCTTTGTACAACAGTGTTGGAGATGAAAATACTGCTTTCACCAAACTACACACTTCTCCTCCTATGGATATAACCTTCAAGCTCTCCAAAGACTCGTCTGTTTCCAGCCAGTTATTGCTAGAGGATTCTTATATTCACTTAGCTTATGAAAGATCCATTGACAAGGAGTGGATTGTTGCCTCTTGGACTGATCAGACATGCACCATCAGAAAAACGAAGGCATTTTACTGCCCTTCTAAATTTAAAAATTCATTGGAGCAAGTATCCAGTGAAATATGGGCTACTACGCTAAAGCTGACTGAGAAATTATTGACTGAAAGCAAAAAGTTATACTTAGTGCTGACCAGATTGAATGGCATGATACCCGATGATGAACTACTACAATGGAAAAGATTGTCTTCAAAATCCAAAGAGCTTACGCTCATAGTGATTTCAGTTAATACAGATCCTAAGATGTTGTTGAAATGGCAAAATCCTGCTTACCCATTCTCCAAACTGTTTGCGGAAGCTGATGATGGTTCGATGATATCTAGTATGCTCAATAATTTATCTGGTAATTTATCCAGTAATAATGCTGCAAGTTCAGGTCTAGGTAAGCGTACATTGGGAACCAGTGGCGTTGGCTTAGGATTAACACCGAGTAATACAAGCGTGTTGAGTGGTGCTATGGCAACTGGGCAAGCAAATGGGTCTGGTGTTCATCACTCCAGATCAGATTCTGGTGCTGGTTCTATAACTGGAATGACCCCAGGGACAATATTTACACCTCAACCTATCAATAGCCCTGACGTTTTTAGCATGACTAGTGGTAGTTTTGGATACCCTAAAATTGCTCAAGAGTCACCAACTGATCTTAGAACTGGGATATACAGCAATAACAATAATTCAAATCTGATTGATCAGGAACATTGCTCAATCATTGACATTGGTGACCAAGTATATGGACTTGTTCTTGATGATCCTTATCCATTAGCCAATTTTCCCACAAGACTTAGCCTGAAAACTGGGTTTTTAGTAAAGGCTTCTGAGAATAGTCAAAATAAGCTTTCTACTTTTGAGATCAGTTTACTGAGCTGTCCATCAAGCCTAAAAGACGATAAATTAATCAAAGACCTTTTGATCCAATATCGAAACTTGTCAAAGGTTGGTCAAATTTACAGCCTTCTACATCCTAGAGATTCATTAGCCCCTTGGCACGTTGAAGCTGTTAGCAAAGTTATCGAGTGCTTGGTTCACCTCTCTGTTGAAGAATAGTCTAGATGATATATACAGTGACATTTGTTTACGGTTATTGCTCAAATCATGTAGCACTCGTTATATATTTATAGTCTTCACTCAGACGGCAGAGAAGTATATGTCCACTAGTTCTTTCAAGGAAATGAGTTCATACTTCTCCAGCACTTCAGGGTCAATGAGGTCAACATTTGCATCATCTGAGTCTTCCAGAGTTTGATAAAGATCCATGCCATCAAGTAACGCCCTCTTTCTGGAATTTTCACCATCATTCAGCACGGATAAAATTGCAGATTTTCCATTTGGATATGAATTGTCAATGAAATTAGAAGAGTTGAACCAAATAGAAAGTGTTAGGTATAAAGTGATGTTAAGCTTTGAGTAGTCTAATGCCCAACGATCAACGTCGACAACTTGTTTTAAAATTTTCCAACCTGACCAGCCAGACTTCCCTTTAGTATCTGCTTTTGTGGGAGATCCTTCAACTTCCTTGTTGTAACTGGATTCTGATAAAGTCACCTTCAGTAATGAGTTAACGACAGACCAATCATCATCAAGAAACCACTTTTCATCAACAGGAATAATAGCCTTAGAGTCTGATATTGTAAATATAACTTCTAATAATAGCTTGACCAGCACTTCCAACTTCCATTCAGTTTTTAATTCTTCTGTATTAGTTTGCATGAAACTCAAAAAGTCTCTCAAAGAAAGACTCATTAGCTCAGAGCTAACTGATTTATATAATTTTGGCTGGTTCCAAACAGTAGTTAACTCAGACGCTCTGAGAGAAATGCTCAACAACTTTCTTCTGATCTCAACAGAGTCTGGATGAATCTTTTCGAAGGCTGGGCGAGTCATTGGATCTGTCAACAGCACAGATTTAGCAGTGGTCAACTCATTCTCAAAAATTGGTTTTACATTCTCTTCTCCTGAACTAAATATTTTGTAAGCCATTTTGGACTCCCAAGGATAACCTTGAACATTTGATAGGAATTTTGATACAATAGTGGTGCTGAAGAGACGATTTTTATCTGAGGCATTGATGTAATTTTCAAGTTCAAACTCAAGAATACTTAGTATAATTTCCAGTATTGGTTTCCAGACTTTCCAGGCTTCAATAGCTTCTAATTTTCTCGAAGATGAACAACTTAGTGCCCAATCAAAAGCATTCCAAATAAACTCACCTTTCAGTTTATGATCAAATCTTTCATTTTGAAGAATAAACTTGGTCTTCTTCTCTTTACCCAGAGTTGATGACTCGCCTAAGGAATTTTTCATTCCATCAATTTCAAAATTCAATTTTTCTCCCTGAAGACGTTCAAACTGCATTTCAAGTAATCTCTTTTGGGGTGAAGCCCTATTTATAGCGGATTCAGCATCGTCTGATTCATCATCGGCATTATCTTCTTCCAATTCTTCCTCTATTTTCACATCTGAGGTAAAGATTGAGCCTTTTCTACCACTTGATGTCAGTGGAGCCAATTTTCGTCTTTTTTTATTCTGGGCCAAAGATGGAGCAGCGAAATTATCATTTCGTTGACTGATAAATAGTAATGATTCAATCAATTGGGACTCAAGATATTTTATATCTTCTAATTCATAACTCAATTGTGCAGGGGTTGTGCGTGACAGTTTAACTAGATCAACAAGCTTCCTCAATATGTCAGTCGCCCTTATATGGATAGGTCTTTCTATCAAAGATGCAGAAAATTCCTTTCGTATCAAATCAGCATTATTATAATACCCCAAGGTGGACAATGTAAAGAGAACATCTATGACAAAGGATGAAGGTGACAACAAACGTGGAGCGTTGCTAAATAGTGTTGATTCTAAGTGTGTCAAAACACTTTCATATTTCTGAACATTCAATAATGTAGAGAACAATTGCTCTTGTGCTTTCATTGTAGCATCCGTGTAGACTGATTTCAACTTCAGAGTCTGATCCTCATTGTTTTTCTTGTTCTTGATCATTTTGAGTCGGTTTCCACGAGCTGTTCCTCTGAAACGGTTTGCGCCAAAACTCTTCTTCAGGTATAACTGGATATGAGGGCCAGTTTTTACTCTCTTGATCCAGACTGTTCGTGGTTCTGTTATGGTGATGAGACCAGGCCATGAAAAAGCCAAAAGCGTGTTTTTTGTGAAAGTATTGGTGTGCGGATGTCACGTTTTTTAATTTTTTGAAAAATGTCCAAAAGTTTGAAATCTTTTTGGAGTTGAGTGCAATCAAGAAGAGCTTTGAGTAAATCACATCTCTAAAACACACATCATGGCCAGTATGTAACCAGACAATGATATAACGTTTTTATTATATCTATATGAATGACTACTAACAAATAAAATTGCATGAATTTAGAGGCTAAAACAGCAACTCACGTTGTCAAGTTTCTCTCAACAGCTGGTACTGGTGTCTGCAGATATCTAAGACTTAAGCGTGGTAGTCCAGAAATGACACAAATTCGTTACGACAATGTTGGTATGTATCAAGAATTTGTAATAGCTTTTATATCTATACTTAAGTTGTACTAACATTTTCATTATTATGATATTCTTAGCTCAAAGACATGTTTTATTCACAGAAGCAAAAGCTAGAAAAGGTTTGAACGAGAAAAAAGAAGTCGTCTATACTAGAAAACCTAAGGGACCATGATCTTCTGATTTTCAAATCATGGATCAGATTCACACAAACTCGCAAACACACACAAACTCACACAAATATCCATGTAAATATATATTTAATAGAATTCACAGTATGAACACTCAACTCAAGATGAAGATTTTGATATCAGCCATGTATCGTTTTGATCAATATTTCCTGTTTTCCATGTTTCTAGGACTTATCTGCAATTGGATTAGAATGTATTGTCACATCCTTAATGAAGATGGGACTCTTAGGCCTATTTTTCTTATCCACTATCGTTGTCTCTAATTTGGACAGTGTTGACGTTAGCTCACTTTCTGCCCCAGAGACTACCTTACCAAACACAGTATACTTCCCATCAAGAGATGGATGCTTTGAATATGTCTTGGGTGCGTTAGTATTACTGTATTCACTCTAATTCGTGTGTATGATGCCTGTAGCAGTACTTACTATGAAGAATTGTGAACCATTTGTGTTTGGACCAGTGTTGGCCATCGAGACAACACCCTATTAAATTGTTAGTATAAATAATCCAAACGTCAATTCACTGTAGTATACTTACTCTATCTTCATGTTTGAGCTCTGGATCTATCTCATCATCGAAATACCCTCCCCATATGGATTCACCACCTTTCCCAGTATTCGTGGGATCACCAAACTGAATCATGAACCCTTTTATTGTCCTTACCACCTTGGTATTATTATAAGTACCAAGTGCACAATGGGCTATGAAGTTCTAATGAGAATGTTAGTTCTCAGTGGCTGTAGATCATGGTCTATGATGTTTCAAGAATGCAGATATTACTTACTTCAGAGGTTTTAGGACATTTTTCACACTCCAACTCTATTTTCAGATCGCCAAGATCAGTATGAAGCTAGAATAGGGCTATGGTTAGTACTTGTCACCAGCTATAGAAAGACAAACTTCCAAACATACCGTGACGGACATGATAGCTTTGTACGCTTGTAAGCTGTGTATCCTATAATCTATTGTAATCGATCTTGAATGAAGTTTTTGTTTACATTTTCGAAAAAATCTTCAACCGTCTCGAAATCTCGAAATCTCGAATTGATCTTGAATTGATCTTAAAATGTCAATATAGTATGTTGAAATTTGAGTAGTAGTATACCTATAAACATACCTGCATCACAATTAACCAACAAACGATATTGAATATAGAGTACTACACTACTACACTACTACACAATCAAGATTCAATGACATTCCCAGATTTGAAATTGAAGTTAGAGATAAATCACATTATTATACAAAGTTGCTTGCTGGAATCCCAGTCTTGTTTTACGTATTGGATGTCATTTCAACATCAACAATGTTTTATTCCTCTCAAGTCTTAACGCTGAAGTAAAACACTAATGGAGATCCTAATTGTTACCCCAAGCAGATGCTCTACCAGCTTGGTGTTGAGATGCACGGCCAGCTTGGTGTTGAGAAGCATTGCCTTGACCCCATGCTGATGCTTTACCAGTTTGAGCAGGATTATTCCACGTAGATGTTTGTCCAGATTGATGTGCTGTATTTCCACCACCCCAAGCAGATGCTTGGCCAGCTTGATGTGCTTCATTATCAACACCCCATGATGATTCTTGACCAGATTGGTGTGCTGTGTTTCCACCTCCCCAGGCTGAAGCTTGCCCATGTTGATGTGCTGTGTTTCCACCTCCCCAAGCGGAAGCTTGTCCAGCTTGATGGGCTGTATTTCCACCACCCCAGGCTGATGCCTGTCCTTGATATCCAGTTGCTGCACCACCACCCCAAGCAGAAGCTTGTCCTTGATAGCCAGTAGCTGCTCCACCACCCCAGGCAGATGCTTGACCACCATGAGCGGTAGCAGCACCCCAAGCAGTAGCAGCACCCCAGGCAGTAGCGTTACCGTTAGCGTTACCGTTACCTTGGGTAGAAGAGTTCCAAGATGTTCTGTTTCCACTGTTGTACGATGTTCCATTACCAGCATTGTTTCCACCATAAACTGAACCACTACCTGAAGAAAATGCCGAGCCAGAAATATTTGTGAATCCTCTGTTTCTTGGATTAATAAAATCTTGGTAGGGTATCATTTTTCCACTTTCATCTTGGAATGATAATTTTTCTTTGGAGATACTCAAAATCTTATTCTTGGTGTGTAATTCAACTCTTGCAATATCACCATTTGTATCCTTTACGATACCACGGTACCCCTTATATTCTCCTAATCTTATACTAACTTGTTGGTTGATGGTACGATCTCTACCTATCTGTCTAACAATTGGTAAAGCAGGTGGTGCCATAGATCCTGTTCTGAATTTTGGATTCATCTTCGTTAAATCGATTCCATTGTCCTTTTCTGTCAAATTGTTCTTAGATGAAACACTTTCCACACTTGTAATATCACTAACAAAAACACCTGTGTTTTCAATAGTTTCCTTGGTATATATGAACAAGAATGATTTAAATATATGTAAAATGGTACCTTGTCTTCTGAAACCAGAAATTTCTTTGATTGTATCACCACTCTTGATGGCTTCACCCTTGGCATCTGTTGCAAAAGTTCTATCTTTTGGCAAATCAACCTTACCGATAATAGTATCAGAATGTATAGAGATGACCTTACCTTCTTGTGTAAGAACTGTAAATGCATCTTTATCAGATTTGATAATCACACCAACTAAAGTTTGATTTATTCTGATTAGATCATGTAATCCATATTTACCATCAACTAAGGTAGAAGATTCAGTAGATTTTGTCAAATGGTTAGCAAATACTGTGATATCTTTATTAGATTGATCTGAAATGAATGTAACTTGATCTTCATCAATGGAAACAACAATACCAGTATGGTTGGCAAATTTACCTTTCAAAACACTAACGTGGTCACCTTCACTAAAAATCTTTCTCAAGTTACTAATTGGAAATTCCAAATTAGCTCCTTTGAAATCTAATGGTTTCAACAATACAATTTCATGAGCAGAAGAAACAACTTCACCCTTTAGACCTTGTTGTTCACCTGTTAAGACCTGTGCTCTATCACCAGTCTTGAATACAACAGAGGAAGTATTCTTTAATGTTTCAGCAATTGAAGTCAAATCTAGATCATCAGAATCACCAGTATTGAATCTGGAGACTTCATCCAATTGTGGTTGAACATTCTGTGTTTCCAAGAATTGTACTTTAAATAGCTTGTAAAGGAAACCATCAATGTATTCTTCACTTCTAAAGACAAAAGTATCAGTTGATCTTGTTACCAAACTATTTGGATCGTTTTCTAATGCTTCTTTTTTGTTGAATAATCTTTGAGGAGGTCTTATCTTTGAATTGATAATTCTTTTACGTTTACCAGTTTCCTCATCAAGTTCACCCATCTTATAATCAATTCTTGGGACAATCTTCAATATGACTTCCAACCCATTTTCTTCAATACTATCAATTATAGCTAAATCACCTTTATATTTACCTCTCTTCACTCTAACATACGATCCGTTATTCAATTTGATTTCATTTGATTTTGAGGCTCTCAACAAATCTGGGAATTCTTCAACAGGAACCAAGACTTTATTGTTACCGTAAATATCAGGCACACCACTGATAGCAACATCAACAGCTGTTAACTTTTCAGCTTCAATGTAGATATATCCTGTAAAGTTATCTCTTTGAAAGACAGATAGAATCTTAAGAGCATTGGCTTTACCTTCCAAAGTAAGCTTCTTTTTCAATAGTTTCTTGACCAATTCTTTTTCTTTACCTGGTCTACATCTGACAGCCCAAATACTTGGATCGTTAATGGATGGTAACAAGAATCTTTGAGAAACGGAATCAGATTCTTCAGCTCTGTACTTGGATGATCTACCATATCTTTGTTTGAATTCTTCAGCTAATCTTTGAGCATCTTCTTCAGTACTCTTTTCATGGGTACGATCAACTTGTCTATGTAATCTATCATCTCTGGCGACAGCTTCCTCATCATCATCTTGATGAGCAATAAAACCTTCTTTTGCTAATTCATCTTCGTCATCTTCATCATCTTCATCGTCATCACTGACTTCAGCTTCCACATCCAAGAACTGATTACGATCACGACGTTGTCTTTTACGACTTCTGACTCTATCTTCTTCATCGTCGTCGTCTTCTTCATCCTCATCTTCATCAAGTTCTTCTTCATCTTCATCTCCACCTTGATCTTCCAAACCTGTGATCTTAGTGTTGGTATAATTGCTTTTGATGGTAGAATCATTTGATGCTTCTAGTTCTTCTTGTTCGCTTTCATCATCTTCTCTTTTGGTATCTTCCAAGTCATGAAGTTCTTGCTCAGCTTCAGAATGCTCAAATTCAACCTTATCTTCACTCATTACAACTAATAATTTAAATTGTAATTGAACTTAAAGAGTATTTGATTACAATTGTACTATCAAAGTTGGCAATTGATGATATGTAAATTTTATTGGATTTGCCATTCTATACCATAATGTTTTGATTTTTCGTTCAGAAAAAAGGTATTTCGAAAATAATCAAATTACCCGTCTCGGAGATAAAAAATAGCACGTGATCTGGTTCGGACTTAGCTCGGGGAATAGGATTTTGAAATATTTCCAGAATTTGGTATGATTCTCTTTGTGATTGAAGAAAATATTCAGCACAACAATGGTAAGTAAAGTTATCAAACATGATGGATTGGAAGATATATGAATTATAATTAACAAATATGTTTTATCTGATTTTAGTCTAAAAGCAAGAAATCAACAATCAACGCTAAAAAGATCAATGAATTTACAAATCCAACAAAGATACCCTTAGAGATTGAAGATGAGATCTTAGAAGCGTTTGCCAATCATTCCATGGATCAAGATATGACGACTCAAGATCTTATGAAGTATTATAAAGAATTAAGGATACCCATACAATATTGCATTGATAACAAAAGAATAACGAATGAATCTTTGACTATTGAGGGAACGAATGTAATAGATTTTGATAAATTGTTGATTAGTTCATATCAACTGATTAGATTCAGGAATAATAATCAATATATACAGGAAAGTTGGAAGCTGATATCGAAAGGCATGAATAAATCAGTGAACCTCAAGGATTTGAGAGAAGTTGGAGAGGAAGTTAATTCTAATATCGGTGATAAGTTATTATTAGATATGATTGCTAATGCTACAGATGGGAAGGGTGTTGAAGTTAAATTAGTTGATTTTGCTTATACGTTAGGAAAGATGGGAGAATTGACTGAATAAATTATTATTGTTATTTCTAGTTGTATTATTTAGTCAGATCTACGAAGTGAGCAGTACATATAGCTATGACAAAGATTATTATGATTATATTATTGAAGTAGAATCAATATTGATGACCTTTAGATCCTATACAGATATATGTGAAGTAAGGATTGTAATGAAGGAATGAACAATGAATAATACTTGTAGTTTTTTTTTTTATTTTTAGCAATTGTGTTATTTGAGGTCTACCGTTTTCCAAAAACATAGTTTCTTAAGAAAGAAATCTAAATGATATGTTTGGCCTTGAAGTAGTTACGCAAATAGTTTAATTGCCATGCACCTAAAGAAACCAAAGCAACGATGATTAAGACTGAGAAGTTTCTGATTCTTCTGTTTGATGATTCATTAGTATCTCTTAATCTTTCTTCTCTTTGTTTTAAATATTCCAACTCTGAAATGATTTCATCAGTAAGTTCTTCGATTTTTCTTAATTCCACTTCAACAGGTTTTAATTTTTCAGCAGCTTGAATTGCGTTCCAATCTCTAGCAGCAGACCCAGCTTCAATATCAATTTCAATTTCTCTTGATAATTTACGTGAACTTGGGGAAAGAGCAGTGTTTTCAAAGCAGACATCAAAGGCAGCAGAAGCATGTGCTGTGAATGCAACTCTAACATCACCAGCAAAATCCTTCTTCTTACGGTATTCGTTTCCAATGCTGTCGTGGATGAAGAAGTTTAATCTCTGGCCATCACCAACAGAACCAGAAGAATGGATATGAACAACAACTAGTTGGCCCTCAGTGATGAAGTCACGTATACATGTTGGAGGCTGTGAGTTTTCAGCAATGGCCTCCAAGTCTAAATGAAGGGCAGCAATTGTCGTGAAGAAGATGGACAGAAGACCGCAGAACAATGTATTTACTCTCATCTTTGAGCTGTGAATCTTGTCAATCTTGTTGAATGGCTGATCTGATTTGTTTTATTTGTTTTATTTGTTTTATTTGTTTTATTTACGTGGTGTCTTTTTTTGACTTTTTGGACAACTAAAAAAAGATCAAAGACGAAATCCGGTTCGGGACACATTCAAACTATTGGGAGGGTCTCTACAATGAATGGACAATAAATTTGCTGGATATGGGGGAAGGGAGGGAGGGTTTATTGTGCTATATACAGGGTCTCTATTACTCAAAGGAGACAACCTTCCATTTGTCGTCTGACTCGAGTTCTCCAATTACAGCGACGCTGCTGTCTTTCTTGGTCAGATATTTCTCAGCAGCGTCTTTGATATCAACAACATCAACATCTAATAATTCAACTCTTCTTCTCTGTCTCATCTCATCAGTGACACCTTGTGTGAACTCCAAAATACCTTCACTGCTCACACTGGTTGGCGCATCAATCTGTTGGAAAATTGTCAACTTGGCCTCTTCTAAATCACGTTCTGTCCATTCATTATTAACAGCAAATTCACCAGCACTCTTAAATGTATTCAAACTTTGTAAAGTGTTTGGATCTCTATAAGAATAATAACCAAACAACCCATCAGTTCCACCATATGTGGCTCCACCACCATATGCACCACCCTTCTCACGGATTTCACGATGTAAATACTTGAATGTCAACAAATTGGACAAGACTTGTAATTTGGCACCATCTTCATGAATATATGGAACTCCTTTAAAGATATCTGCTGAATAACCAACTTGGAATGGAAGTTTAACATGAGTTCTTAATGAATCATTCAATGGGAAGTTTGTAATCAAACCATTATTCAAACTTGAAGATGCAGATTCAATAGGTAATTTATTGACAAATTCTTGAATTAATAATTCATTATTCTTTACAGATTCACCATCAGAAATAATATTAAATTTTAATCCATTTGAATTAATGATTAATTTCTGTAATTCAATCAATTTATCAATGATATTGTTTTGAAATAATTCATCATCTTCAATCCATTTAGAACATTTGTTTAAGAATTCAATTTGACTTATACCACTTAATGATTCACCAATAGATTTAGAAATTGATAAGGATGAACTTGCTAAATTTCTAGCAAATGAATGACCACTATCAGCAATTGAACTAATATTATTAGATGATAATGATCTAATCAAAGTTGATAATTTTTGTTTATTATTGAAATCTGTATTCAATAAAAGATTTTCCCAAATAGAATAAATTTTAAAAGCTTGAGAATTCAATGCAATACCAGAAAAATTAAATGATAATAATGGTGAAGAATCCAATGGTGATGAATTCACTGAAACACTAGCATTAAGACCACCAGTATATAATTTGATCTCATCTTCAATATCAGCCATTGATGATTTGGAAGTACCTAAATTTGTTAATGAGTCTGCAAATAATGGTAAATATGGTAATAATTCATATGGTAATTGACTTATATCCTTTTTAGCTCTTAAATATGTTAATCCATTTGTATCTGTAATTCTATTATAAATCAATGGTGTTGCTGCCTTATCACTATTATGTTCTAATGGATAATATTGACCATTTCTTGGAATATCTTTAATCTTTAATGTTGGTAAAGAACTTAAATCTTCCACTTCACCTTGCTTTTTAGCTAATTCTAATCCACGTTCAAAAATGATTTGTTTATCTTCAATATTTAATTTTTCCACTCTTTTAGCTAATCTTTCATTTTCTTCTAATTTTAAAGATTCATCAAAGTTTTCCACTGGTTTCATTTGAAATTTAAAAGTTGGTTTGTTTAATAAATACTTTTTAATAAGATCTTGGAAAAGTGAACCCTTTTTATATTCTTGTTTAATTTCAAAAATAATATCATCCCATGTTAAAAGATCAAATGGATCAGTTTTATTAACCCAACCTGGTAAAATAGAATATAATAAACCTAATCCAAAATCTGATTTTTGATCCTTCTTTGAGATTTCTAATTGATGAATAATTGCATCAAATCTTTTATCATCAAATCCAGTTTCACTATATTCAAGTAATACTTTATTAACAACAGATTCTAATTCTTCCATTGATTTAAGACCTGATAATCCAACAGTGAATAAATTACTAGCAGTTGTTGATTCCATTCCAGAATTTACTGATAATTCATCACCCATACCTGATTCAATCAATGCTTTATATAATGGAGATGAATGACCATCCATTAATAATAATGATAAGATCTTTAAACAAAATGTTTCATAAGTATTTTCAGGTTGACCACATAACCAAGTGATGGAAGCCTTTAATTGCTTATCAACAGGAGTCATTGGATCTAATGGACCATCCATTATTATTGATTTAGTTTCATTTAATGAGATTGGTTGTTTAACGATATTCTTGATTGATCTTTTACCAAATGGAATGAATTCTTTATTTAATTCTTCCAATGTATCTTTCAAAGATAATGAACCATAAGTGAAAGTTTTAGCATTTGATGGATGATAATGAGCAGCATGGAAATCAGTTAAATCTTCATAATGTAAATCTGTAATGAATTTTGGATCCCCACCAGAATTATTAAGACTTGGATATATTGATTCTTGGAATCTGATCCAGAATAGATAGGAGGCATTAGACATTTGGCCCTTCATTTCGTTATAAACGACACCCTTAAAGGTTAATTCTGAATTGATATCATCAACAGTGGCATTCTCCAATCTCCAACCTTCTTGATCAAAGTCTTCCTTCTTCAAGTTTGGATTCAAAGTGGCATCCAAGTAGACGCTTCTCAAATTCTCAAAATCCTTTTCATTTGTAGTGGCAAATGGGAAGAACGTATAGTCGTGGCCTGTCATTGCGTTCATGAAGTTGGCCAGGGATCTGTTGAGCATCTTGAAGAAGGGGTCTCTGACTGGGTATTTGTATGACCCACAAAGCGTGGTATGCTCCAAAATATGAGGAACACCAGTGCTGTTTGGCGGATTTGTCTTGAATCCAATGGAGAAGACGCTGTTGGGATCATCTCTGTCGATGTGCAAATGGTTGGCACCTGTTCTGGTATGTGTTAAATCAACAGCAGTCAGAGATAGTTCTGGCACAGGAAGGACCCTCTTGACCTCGAAGCCATGGATGGAGGCCCCGACAGGGTAGCGGCGCAGGCTCTTGGCCTGGTTGTAGGTGGATGCCCTGCGCAGCGACTGAATTGTGGCAGAATGGGTGGACCTCAGCATAACGATCACTTGTTTTGTATTTGGTTTTGTATTTGGTGAAATTGTTTATGTCTTTTGAAGTGAAATAAAATATCTTCGAGAACGTCTTTTTTTCCAGTCCTCGAGATGATGACAATTTTTGATGATTTTGATTTTTGGTATTTTGGTGAAGTTTACAGATTTTACTTGATGAAGAGGTTGTTGGATGGATTGTAGGGTGTTATATATTATTGATTGTGTAGTGCAGTATTGATTATACTTATCACGCCGATCAGATGGTGATTGTCTCCAAGTTGTGGTGCTTTATGGTTCTGGGTTACTAATACCGAAGCAGAGCATTGATGATGACACATCAGGGAGAAATAGTAACAAGCTTTATAGAATCATGGTGTCTGTTTGGTGGATTCTTGATCACTATAAATATTACTTATCTCTCTCATACTGGCAATCATGTAAGTTACCATTGCGTTGATCCCACTGATGTTCTTTTTTCAGAGACCTGCTCTCATGATTTTTGACACAAAAACGACAACATGAACAAATAAACAAACAAAACAAACAATATTGAGACATGCTTTGTAAGATTCAACCGTGATATATAACTTGATAAAATACCTGCAATCAGTTTCTGCAATCAGTTTCATATCAAATACTATAACTCAAACAAAACTTAATGTCATCCATAAACGAAAGATCAGCTTCACTTCTTACAAACAGTTCATGCTGTAAGACAATTCTTGTTATTGGTGCTACCGGTTTAGTTGGTTCAGAATTCTTAAAATCAATGAGTCAATCCCTATACACACATACAATCATCACACTTTCACGTAAACCCATTATTCTAGATGTTGATACTGATTTGCAAAGTCATGGGAAATTTGTATCACTAGTGGAACCAGATTCATCAAATTGGGAATCCCTTATAAAGGAAAGATTATCAGGTTCAAAGATAGACGTTGTGTTTTCCAGTTTATCAAGTACAGGTAATGATATCAAGGCCATTGATCTAGATTTAAACTTGAAATTAATATCACAAGTGAAGAAAGTAGCTGAACCTGTCAAGACTTGTGTGATTGTTACAAGTTTCAACCATTCAATATTAAGTAATATTTCACCATACTTTCATTTGAAAAGACAAATAGAAGAATCAATAATTGGATTGAAATTCTCAACAACTATAATATTAAGACCAGGCCCATTAGTTGGTGATAGAAAAAAAATTGGTCAATTTAATTTATCAACTTCATCTCTTTTATCAAGTATAATTGCCACCTTGACTTATAATACATTTTGTTCATCATATTTCGGCTTCTCCATAATGGCTCAAGAGGTAGCAGAGGCTGCTAGTTTCGCTATCGAAACAAGTGAATATTCTGAATCATTAAAGATTATGTCAAGCTATGATATGTTTAATTTATCAAGAGCCCTTCAAACTATTTGAATAGAAGGTGAGCCCTTCATACCATTTGAAAAGGCCGTGACTAAGTATGAATATTATGATCTAAATATATGTGGAAACTTCTATATGACCAAGACTCTTATTCGTTTTATGTCTATGTTCTCTTCTTAATGATCCAAATATTGAAGATAATCCATTAGAAGAAGATTTGGATGATTTGGATGGTGCTGTTGATGGAGTTGTTGGTTTTGCAGGTGAAGTAAAGATCATAACCTTTGTATCAGAATTTGATTTAGTATGTGTTAATACCTGATTATTACTATTGGGTGTTCTCGGAAGTTGTCTAGCTGTTTGATTATTCATATTATAGTTTTGACTATTGGTATATTTTGTAGGTGTTCTGTAATTAGCAGGTATTCTATGATTACTGATATAGTTGCTATGGTTTCTGTTATTGTTGTTGGTATTGTTGGCATTGTTATTAGTCAAATGACTTGTAACACTTGGATTGTAGTTTGGTGAAAGTTCAAAGTCATCATTATCTAAATAAACAGAGTTATAAGGATTGGTATCTTTGCTCACTTTGAATCTATTTATAGAGGACTTGGACACAATAGTTGGTCTTATGGATGGTTGTCTTTCATCTGCTTGCTCAGTATCCTCATCAAGATCCTCCTCAGCAAGTAATGTCAAATCTATACTAGGATTGTTTCGTCTGTGAGCATTAGGTGAAGATGGAGGTGTATAATTCCTTAGAGATCTGAATTTATATGAAGGAACACTATTTGGATGATTGTTTGGCGACATGGGAACATTGTTGTTCGAAGTTGCTGATGCTGAACGTGAATGTCTTAACGAATGGGATCTCGATATGATAGCCTTCTCATTGTTGTCCATTTCCAAGGAATCCAATAGTGAAATATTTGCGATGCCATCTTCAATTCCTTCGTCAATATCATTATGATCAACAAACGGCTGATTCTTGTGATGGTAATTCATATGGCTGTCCATATTGATCTTCTGTTCAAGACCAGTCTGATTATTTATATCAGCCAATTGTGTAGAACGATTACTCATTAGTGAACAACAAGTGTGTTTAATACCAGCAGTATATGATATCTTGCACGACACGTAATGGGATTCCATTCTGAATCTGTCTGTACCTTGAAGAATTCCATCTTGAAAACAAACACGGATACATCCGGACACCAAAACAAAATCACGGCTTTAAATTGTTTTAATGCCGCTTATCACCGTCTTAATACCGATAAGTGGGATGTCCGGGTGTTCACTTTTGAAAAACACGAAAAATGCTGAAAAGGCTTTGTTTACATTTGATTTTACAATTTGATTGAAGAGTGGCAAACCAACTAAATGGCTGCTGAAACTCATGAATTGGAGCAGGATATTGCTTCTCTAGAATATGAAATTAAGCAACTAGAGGCAGATAAAATACAGTACTTGAAACAATTAGAAAAGATGAGAAAGAGGAAGCCAGGATTATCCAACATAACACAAGTTCAAGATATCTTAGATAGTAACAATAAAGACCCAGCTTCAACTAAGACTTCATCCACATCCACAGGAAAAATTGACAATGACAAGTTGCAACAAAAGAAAAGACTTATGATGAATCCTGCACAGGCAAGAAGAGCACAACTAGCACTTAAAAGGTTCCACGATGACTACGTGATACCGGACCCTATTCACCATGATTTCTTTGATCCATCAATAGCTCATCTCTTTCAAGTTCAAGATGAAACTTCTAACAAATTGGCAGCGGGAACATATAAATCTTCAAGAGAACAAATTATAGGGAATGTAATCAAGGAAAATGTTTACAGATTGTTTGGAATAACAGCCTTTCCATTAAACGACCCAACAAAATTACAGTCAAAATCAAAATCAAAATCAAGCACAAAGATAACGTCAAAGATAACGACAACCGGTATCCCAGATTCAGTGGCTCAGATCAATGATAGTCTATTAGGTGTAAGAATAGAAATTTTCAATGAAAAATCCCTAGAATTTGAAACACCTCATTACATAATATTTAAAAAGAATAGCAAGAATAAAAAATGGGATATACATAAGCACACAATTCCTCAATTCTTACCAATTTATGAAATATCAGTGAATCAATTCAACAGTTTAGTGGATAATAAATCCCTTCTACAATTTGTGAAATATATCAGATCAGATCTCAACAAGATATCAAAGAAACATCAAATAATTGAATGCTTAAGAGATGAAGATTCAGAGATTAAATCAAACATCATATCGTTAGAAAAGGATCTTTCATTGCAGACTTTGAAGATGACAATCAAGATTAATGATTATTTAGGTTTCAGCGTTATTTGCAGACTGGATAATGATATGATATTATCATGTGATATTGTTAAATCTACAGATTTTACAAAGAGCGAATGTTTTAGAATATCAAATGTAATGAAAGGAAGTATCAAGGGACTTGGAAACCGGTTAAGAGATATAATTGTAAGCTTACAGCATGCATAGATTAAAATGATATATAGAAATACATTATAAAATAGTGATAATTGAATGGTACAATTAATTAATTAATACAATAGATCATGTAACCGTGGAACTTTTGGGATAGCGTAGTACATCAATGTTGGGCCAAAATAACCAAAACATAATCCCAGCAGCTTTTCCAAAAAGGTATGATAGAATATAGCAGTGACCACCAAAACATTGATCCAAATTATCAGAGTTATCAAAATTATCCATCTAACTATATTAACTGGATTCAAATTCATCCAATCCAGTTGTTCTTGATTTCTAAGAGCCAAAGGATCAGGTAATTGAGCCTCAAGATCGCTATTGTTGTAATCATAACCATCAATCATGAGACTCTCTGTGTTATAAGTTTCATTGAAAATCATCAATTCATACCAAAGGATTAGACTAACTGTTGTAAGAAAGCAAAAATGACCTGATATATCAAATCCACCTTCCCATTCTCCGCCTAAGTTTTCACACTTGGTTGCATCCCAGATTTGTTTATCTTCTGATATTGAGCATTGTCCTCCAGTCCAAACGAATACATGATCAATTAAATAGAACAACACAAACAAAATGATCATTTTCAAAGTGAATTTAACTGCAAAGTGTTTAAATTTCTTGACGGAGAGATTCCAAAGGTTGTCAACACGTTGTACGTCTTCTTGTAATTTGATCTCCATTATTAAGTTGATCACAAATATTAGAAAAAATAAGATAGCAAATATCAGATTACCATCATAGGCAAAGAACTTATTGATGATATTCCTCCCACTAAAATAATACAGCTTTCTCAACTTATCAAGTATAGAACTGGGAGTAATGATATCAATGATGGTTCCCAATATGAATATTATTGTGTAGATATATTGAAACCCTTTCACTTCAATGAAGTTTGTTATTGTTTCACCAACCAAAGACATTGATCGAAGCTGCTTATATTGTGTGATATGGTTGAAATAGCAAAAAACGATTGTGTATGTGTAACCAAAGGAAAACTTGTTGGTTTTGTAGTGACTTTCTAGTTCTCAACTTATGAATGGATGGATAGTCTAAGCTCAAGGGCTTTTACTTGAAAATCAAAACAACTTGTTAAAGCCGAATATCGGCTTTAAACCGGAAGTAAATAAAATATTCGGTGTTAACGTTTGAGCCACAATTTAATTACCTAAATTCACGTGATTGTAAAGAAATGTGGCTCGATGCTTAGTATGATCTAAGAGCATCTTCAATTAGCAAATAATTAGCAGATCGATAAATAATCAGCAGTGTGATAGCATTAGACTTACCTCTCGAGCCATCACTATTTATTTGGAAAACAAACCACAATATTCACACACCAGCAACATAATCACATTTCACTAAACCAGGAAACATAATGTTGAACGGTTCTTCCAGAGTTGTTCTTAATGGCACATATAACACAACAAGGCTGATAGTGATATCCAAGTGTTTGTACTCTCAAAAGGCATCTAGAAAACTTCACAACCAACCCTCTACCGTGAGGAAAATACCCATCAATCGAGCAATGTCGTTTCCATGTCTTGATGTGCTAGAAGAGACTACAGATAGATTGAAGAAAAAGAGGGACAGAATCTCTAAAGAACGTTTACAGTTTCAACCTGAATCTTCTCGAATTAAAGATGGAGATCCTTGTATGGAAGGACCTGAACCAGTTTATTCGAGAATACAGACGGGATTTGAGGTTTATGAATCTAAAGATCCCTTATTTTTGGACAATGGTGGCATTTTGCCTAGTTTCCAGATAGCTTTTGAACATTGGGGAGAATTGAATAAAGATCATTCTAATGCTATATTACTACATACAGGGTTGTCAGCCTCTTCACATGCAAAATCACAGCCTAACAATATGAAATCAGGATGGTGGGAGAAGTTCATTGGACCTGGGAAGCCCTTGAATACTGACAAATATTTCATAATCTGTACTAATGTTATTGGAGGATGTTATGGTTCAACTGGTCCATCATCGTTAGATCCAAGCGATGGAAGTCATTACGCAACGAGATTCCCTATAATATCCATCAATGATATGGTGCGAGCTCAGCAAAGAATGTTATTGGACCATTTTGATATTAAGAAGCTATATGCCAGTGTGGGTTCTTCAATGGGAGGTCAGCAGTCATTAGCATTTGGACAAGAATTTCCTAATAGTGTGGAAAGGCTAATAAGTATATCAGGATGTGCCAGATCACACCCATATTCAATTGCAATGAGACACACACAGAGACAAGTGCTGATGTCAGATCCTAACTGGAAAAGAGGATTCTACTATGACTCAGTTCCGCCTCATGTTGGTTTAAAATTGGCAAGAGAAATAGCTACTATCACTTACAGATCTGGTCCTGAATGGGAAATAAGATTTGGAAGAGAGCGAGCTGATCCAGAGAAATCACCAGCTTTCTGTCCTGACTTCCTGATTGAGACTTATTTGGATCATCAAGGATCCAAATTCTCGTTAGAATTCGACCCAAACTCATTATTGTATGTTTCAAAGGCAATGGATATGTTTGATCTAGGTTTATCAAATAGTTTGACATCTGAGAAGAGAAGGAAAATGACGGAAACTCAATACAAGGAGAATTCATTATCAGACATTAGCTCCTTGAAGAATAGCTGTTCAGTTCCCACTGAAAAGTACAAAGAGAAGCGAAGAATCAAAACAATAACCAAGAAAGAACAAGATGAAGACCTTTTGAGAGGTTTGAAGCCGATTGCTGATAAACCGGTTTTGGTGATTGGGGTGAAGTCTGATATACTCTTTCCACATTGGCAACAACAGGAGATTACAGATATGCTAAGATCTGGTAACAAAAAGTTTTACAGTGGTGACGGTTCAAACGTAGTACACCTTGAGTTGGGTGAAGATGTCAGTATATACGGACATGATACTTTCTTGTTGGATCTGGAGAACGTTGGCGGAGCCATTAAAGAATTTCTAGGATGATTCAGCGTGATGAAGATACAACTTAGCATGGAAGAATAACGAAAATGGAAATATGTAGGTCATTATATATACATGTCTGATACTTTCAATATCATATCTATTTTTCTGCTTCTTTGTTCTGGAAATCTGAGATCTTCTTGTGAACTTCAGCTTTTCTGGTGGCTTCTTGTTGAATCTTTGCCTTTTCAGCAGCCTCTGCTGCAGCTTGCGCTCTCTTTTTAGCAGCCAACTCTTCAACTTGTCTGGCAGCAACAGCTTCCTTGGAGTTGTATTTTTTCAATTCAGCTTCCTTGTTCAACTTATCTAATGCCTTAGCGTATAATCCCATCTTGAAGTGAACAAATCTTTCTTTACCTGGTGGTATTCTATTGATGGTACCCTTGTACATTCTGTAAGCGGACATGTATCTCTTTGATAAGTTAAATTCAGAGTGAATACCTTCGTCTGTAAGACCTAATTTTGTAAGGGTGTGATAATATATAGCTGGTTCTGATCTCTTTAAATATCTCATCACCTTTTGTCTCTTTTGAACCTTGTCTCTTAATGCGGTTTCAGTTTGCTTATCATTTCTGTTCTCATTCTCCAAATGTTTGTAAAGGTGGTTGATTTCTACAGTTAAAACTGCTGCTTGAACTTCTGAAGATCCTGTGTCACCTGGAAATCTAGCCATTTCTTTGATAGCTTCTGCAACCTTAACCTTCATCACTTCAGCGTCCGATCTGTTGTGAGTACTTAAGATACGAAAAATTGCTTCTCTCTTTGCAGCAGCCTTTTTTCTGTGTTCTTCTGGGTCCACTCTAGGACCTTGTTCAGCCTCTTGTGCTCCATAAAACAACTTTTCAATTTCTGGTAGTTCGGTTCTACCAACTAATAAGTTTTGCCATTCGAACTTTCTATTGATTCTGTTATGCAGCAAATGTTTTCTATCACTTACACCTAAAATTGGATCAACTGGTTTAGTTCCTTTCTTGATATTATACTGCTTTATGATGTTGATGAATCTAATACGATCCACATACTTTTTTCTTTCAGCTTTCTTCATATTACTTTTGTTTTTGTTTGGTCCAAGTGGGTCGTTACCAGCAACTATTGTAGTACTGGACAGAGAACGGACTCCCGTTTTCAATAACGGAAGACGCAGCACAGGATGAGATGCCATTCCAACAGAAATCATCTTCAATTAATTCTCAGATACTGTTTACCACTCTTTGTTTGGCATTGGATTCGTTAAAATTTCGACAAATTTTTTTTTTTGTTCATCGAAAGTTGAAAATCCGGAAGTCATCCAATTCCGACCATTTGAATATTGTTACTACGTACGTACACTAAGTATTACTTTTTCCATTTATATGAGATGTTTATTGCTTTAGCAGACTATAACATACAATGCATTAATCTTCATTATTAGGTTTCCTACGCTTGCTGGATTGTGGAAGATCCAAATGTGAACCAGCCTTGTCAATCTGTGATAGCTGCTTATCATTGGCGATAATGTATAGCTTTTTGTTGGCAAATGAAGCACCAAGTTTCAGTATCGATTCAAACCCATCTATTGGCTCAGTACTGACACATGAAAATATGATAACGCTATTTGCTGAGCCTTTGAAGTTTTCAACCGAAGAAATGACCTCTTCAGCACCTGGCCATAACTCCCCTGATATTATCTCTTTCAACAATGCCTCTTGCGCTGAATACGGTGTAACTATGTTTATTGAGTTCAATGTAACTTCCTTCTCAATCAAATACTTCAATAGATTCACAGAAAATTCCGCTTCCTCGACATTTTGAAAGTTACCAGCCAACGGCTCTAATTGTTCACCATTCACAGAGCAGTAAAAGACGGTTTCGTTCTTCAATGAATCCGCTTTCTTAGCATGGGATCTTCCTGTAAGCAACTCCAAGATTTGAGGGCTCTTAATACTGTTTTTATCTTGAAATTTGATTGTGTGTCTTGATGTCTTGATGGACCTGTTGTAGAAATTATTAGCGGTTGCTGGTGTCTCAAAAATGTTATCACCAAACATCACCATTCTATTGACTTTGGAACTAACGATTGGATATAAAATTTCCATATCCTGCATTTCAGATGAATCAAGTGTAATGACCATGTTATAATCGAATTGAGATTGATCTAAAACAGTGTTATTCGCCAATAATTCATCGGTGGTTACTCCAAGGACTCTGGTCTTCGCCTTCAACAGGTTCTTGATTTTACTCTCAGATGAACTCAAAACTTGAAACGATGAATATATGTCAATATTTCTGAAAATTTCCAAAACTGTCATAGAATGAGATATGATTCTACCCAGATTCATTTCACCAGTTGTTTCTAACCCACCCAATAACTTTCTGAATGGATAATTCTGAAGCAGCTCATCAAATTTGCTTTTCTCATTCTTGTTTATGCTCTTAAGCTGTCCCATGAAAGATGACCAAGCAGGTGCAATATGCTCTTTTAAAAAAGCTTTGGCTGTCTCTGCGCTCTCACCAAATGAATCAGCATAACCCATAGTCACCGCCATTCCTTCAACCTTTTTGAGGTTGTCATTAAACACAACATGGATGTCGTTAACTTTGTCTATATTTTGTTGGTGATTATCCCAATTAACATATAGCTCCTCTTTGATCCCTAATTTACTTAGATATTTGAATACACCTTCAAGCGAGGCCTTATTTTTACAAACCAGAAGAATATTTTCTGACTTATGGTTTATCATGTTCATCTTGATAATGTGAGCCGCAGTTAATTTCTTTCCAGTACCAGTGTAACCTTCAACTAAAACCAGACCATCAAAGAGTGATCTTGATAGCGCAATGAATTGAGCATCTGTGGGTTCGAACGTATCTGTTGTTTGTAAGCGTCTTTTGAATAATTTTACGTCAATATATTTATGTCCAACTTCAAGATTGAACGGTGATTTGAGTTGTTCACATATTGATAGACATCGCCCGTTTCCTTCACTCCATCTAACAAGTGATCTATCATTGTAAAGAAATATACCCAGCAAAGTGTCAACATCAGTCTCGACACCTTCATAGCGCATATCATCGAATGTAGTTGATAAGCTTTCAAAGTGTCCAGTTTCTTGCTGGCCAAATCCTAATATCAATTCCATCAACCAAGGAGTGCAATTGGATTCATATAAATCGGAATTTTCAATAAAATGCTTCAGAAACTCTGTTTTCTTAAATGATTTCAATATATTAGCTGGCAGTTTGAGAAGTAAATCAAACTCTTCATATTGTGATGTTGAATCCTTATTTTGGTTGAATGTATCTTCAACAAAATCCAAGCCAACTTCCAAAAATTTCTTATTCTGTTGATTTGGCTTGCATTCAGAAATAAAAGCTGGTCTCAATATATCTAAACCGATAGCATCAATCTTCAAATCAGAGTTAGACCTCTTTTTCAACTTTACCATCAGTAAAAGATCACCATTCTTCAGATTTGTCCATTCTTCAAATGATTCTTTCTCGCTATTCTGTAGATCAAGCTTAATCTTAGTGTGAATATTGACAATTTCTTTGGAATCAAGGCTTGGCTTTCTAGTCTCAACCACTTTATACCCAGGAAGTACTTTGACAGCATGACGACTCTGGCCAGTAACTTTAGCTTTTCCTGTCTGGTCAAACTTAGCATGAAATCTTGTAACTGTTCTTTCTATATGATCAGAAAGTTCTTTATCAAATAGGGCAGTGGCAGAAGAGAGATTTCTATTAGCAATATCTCTCAAGGACAACGAATCTGATCCTGCTGCTCCTATATCCACTAAGTTCTCCAGTTTAAAGAGAGATTTTTCTGTAAGGTTCAGGGAAGGCAGCATACCTAATGGCTTGTACATAAGTTGTGATAATAATATCTCAACTTTGACAGCGTCTGTCACTTCTTTGTAAGGTTTTAGTTCGAGATCTAGTAGCAGAACATCTAGCTCATCACCTGTCAATTTCAACAATATAGATCTCACCCAGTTGATATTTTCTAATTCAGATAATGTAGCAAATGTTAAAACATCAAGCTTCTCAGGGAATGATTT
Organism: Ruyongia ponderosae; assembly: GCA_030582235.1. Lineage (NCBI taxonomy): Eukaryota > Fungi > Ascomycota > Saccharomycetes > Phaffomycetales > Wickerhamomycetaceae > Ruyongia > Ruyongia ponderosae. The sequence goes on along the minus strand of JAKTWV010000068.1, from coordinate 26,349 downwards.
ATGAAGAGTGGTCTGAAAATCACTGACCCTTTCAGCTAGTTTCAAATCATATTTCTCTTTACTAATTGATTCACCTGTAAACTCATCAATAGGTAATTCCATGAGATAATTCAATCTATTGCCATATTTAGTAAGAATAGGTTTAAACTCAGCATTTCGACAGTTCTCCAGTAGAACAATAATGCTCAATTGATCTACCCATATCTTTGTAAATCTTCTTGTAGGAAGACGGGACAAGAGATCAACTAAAAGATGAAGGCAAGACTCTAAGAAATGTTTTGATCCGTTCTGGTCTTGAATATTTTTCACCAAGTCCCAAAAGATAGATGGCAAGATGTATGATAACATCAAGACTTCAATTTGGACTTTTCTAGGTAAAGACTCTAATGCCTTTGATTTTTGTTCAAATATAGCTGTTTGCCCTGTTTGTCTCAAGATTGAGTCTTTGAATTCCAACTTATTCCAAGAGAATATTGAACAAATCATGGCCAATTCAAGTTTTGGTCCATTTTTAGTAAAATTTTGCACCAATACGTCTATGAATCTCACAATGTATGACTTCAGTACTCCATCAATGCTTTCTTTATTGTAAAGCTGAGTAGCCCTCACTACCAGAGAATGGAGATTTGGTATCTGGTAATTAGCGATATTGAATATCTTATCTTTAGTGGCGACAACTGTGATAGCAACTAGCAATATAAGATTATCTGTTGAAGATTGATCATAAATCAAGTTCAGCTTACCAGATTCAGTTAATAGACGTTCCAACCAGAATAACTCTTTCTCATTTGATGGGTCTTTGAAAACCTCAAGAAGTGCTTTAACGTTCTTGTCATTCTTTCCCCCTTCACAACCACGTACTAGGTACTTTGTATCATTATACATCCTGCGAAGAACAAGTTCAAAGAAACTGAAACTGACTTTAATGCTTGATAAAACACGAAACACGTATAAATCGCCAAAAATTTAATCTGCGAATGACTTCCGACCAAGTCACGTGCTTTTGATTTCCGAGGACAAATTTTATAAAAAAAAAAAGTTCTGAAAATTTTTATTTGATGAGATGAGAGAAACTCCTACTATATTAGTTACATCTTTCTCAGAAACTATAATACAATTTACATAATGAATAGAGGTGGTTTCAGAGGCGGTTTTAGAGGCGGTCGTGGCGGTGCCAGAGGTGGCTTTGGCAGACCTTCAGCTCCTCAAGGTCCTCCAGACAGTGTGCTAGAAATGGGTGCTTTTGTTCATTCAGTTGAAGGTGATATCTTCTGTCGTTCAATCAATACAAAAATTCCTTACTTCAATGCTCCAATATATTTAGAAAACAAGACACAAATCGGTAAAGTTGATGAAATCTTGGGTCCATTAAACGAAGTTTTCTTCACCATCAAGCCATCTGAAGGTGTTCAAGCTTCTAGTTTCAAAGATGGTGATAAATTCTTCATTGCTCCAGATAAGTTATTACCAATTGATAGATTCTTACCAAAGCCAAAGGTTGCTGGTCCAAAACCTCCAAAGAAGAAGTCTTCTCGTGGTGGTGCTCCATCAAGAGGTGGTTTCGGTGGCCGTGGTGGTGCCAGAGGTGGATTTGGTGGTGCCAGAGGTGGTTCAAGAGGTGGTTTCGGTGGTAGCAGAGGTGGATTTGGTGGCTCAAGAGGTGGTTCAAGAGGTGGTTTCGGTGACAGAGGTGGTTCAAGAGGTGGCTTTGGTGGTTCAAGAGGTGGTTCGAGAGGTGGTTTCGGTGGTGGACGTGGTGGTTCAAGATATTAAGCAACTTAATACTTCAATCATTTCATCATTCCCTCAAACCAGGCTCATTTTTATTACCATTTTATAAATCACTCCAAACAGTCATAACCATTTACAAAAATCATGTATAATATTTAGTACCAATCAATTTATAATCAGAGAATTCAAAGTTGTAAAAATTACTGCTCTTTAGCTTGCAATATGATTCATACGTTGTGATTAACTAGTCAGCTTAGTATAAGTTTCAAAAGAACTTTCAATTGTCGATACATAATCACTAAAATCTATATACATCATACACCGCATGATTGGGCTTCTCTATCTCTACCATCATCGTGTTATTGGTTGTCTTTTCTGTTGCATAGGCTTAACAGTTGTTTCCACATCATAATTACATGCTTGAAGGATTGAATGCCTCAAAAACTTGAAACCTTGTCTCTTTGTTCCCTTCTCCATCAAGGAACTCACAAAGATCAACGAAGGTGAACTCCTAATACTTTTCAAATTAGTATCCTCGATCATTGTCTTCTCAAACTTTATTATATCTTGTACTCTATCCACCTTGGTGAATACAATCTCAAATGGGATCCCATTCTGCTCCAAATAATTTATCAAGAAGGAATCATCATTTGAGATTTCCTTACTGTCTGCGGCAATCAACACATACACCATCTTCAATTGTTTTCTCTTTGCGATATACTCCATAACTAGATTTCCTTCTTTAGCGCGAGAATGAAAACCATACCCTGGACTATCAACGATTCTCAATCTACCTCCAATATTGAAACAATTCAATGTCTTTGTGAAACCTGGCTTCTTGGAGGCATATGCATAGTTTCTTGATTGCTTGGTAGCTGCCATCTCAGTACAAACAGCGTTCAACAATGTTGATTTACCAACGTTTGTGGCACCTAGAAACAAAATCTCTGGTAAACCAAATTGCATTCCTCTTTTTGTGATTGGAGATTTCACTTTCACTTTTTGAAATCCATAAGCAGCATCTTCAGGCAAGATATTTACTCTTTTATCAATCTCCAACTCATCTGGTAATAAGTTTGTCAATCTTTCCTGTTTTGCAAATTCTTCTTTCTCACCTGGTATTTGAAGAAATTCAGAAACTACCCATTCTAATTGAACATCAGCCTTGTTGAAAAAAGACATAGAGTTGTCTAGTTCAGTAGTAGTCATAGCGAACTCACCAAAGTCGATACTATATTTCTCAGTTAATTTATCTGCTGTGATCATCTGTCTCATGTCCTTAATCGTCAAATCAGTTTTAGGCGAATGATTCTTGAGTTTCTTATCACTGCGAATATCTGCTCTAGTGAAAGGTTTCCCAGTGCTTTTCAGAAAATCTAACCTCATCTGGTATGCAGCATCCTTTTCATCTCTTTCTCTTTGTTTATCAAGTCTGATATCATGACTTCGTACAATAGCTTTTTGCAGTATGTTGTTAATATCTATCTTAGGCTTTGACTTACTGCTGTATGATCGTATCAATCCAGTACCAAACTTCCCAGCGGTTATCCCTCTATTCATTGTCTGCTGCGCACTATTGTCACTTTAATATCACCAACCCATTTCATCTCATCTCTTCATAAAGATCGAAGGATCGAGATTCGAAGGCCATGAAAAGAATTTCAGGGAGGGTAACTGCCAAAAAAAAGTTGTGCTAAAAATGAGAATGAAGCGAAAAGCTCCAGACAACAAAACACGTAAACAAAGAGAATCAAAAGACACATCAAGCCACAATGCTACTGCAATTACTTTCTTACGTCGGTATCATCGTTGGATTTATTTTTTTAACCTTGGCAATTGCATCTGGTTTGTACTACATCAGTGAACTTGTGGAGGAACACTCAACACCAACAAAGAGATTTTTGGAAAGAAGTATATACGCCATCGCGTTGCTTTACATACTGCTATGGTTAGTTGATGGTTTCCCATTTTGGTTGACAATGTTCTCAGTTTTCACATACTATGTTTATTTCCAAAACTTGAAGAAGTTCCCATTCATCAATTTGAGCGGTCCGATATTTTTATCAAGTTGTGTATTAGTGGTTGTGAATCACTACCTATGGTTTCAACATTTTAGCACTACAAATCAAGCATCTCATCAATACAGATCAAACAGACAATACAATGATACTCCAACTACCACATTTGCTGAAGTGGCTTCATTTTTTGGGATCTGTATTTGGTTCATCCCATTTGCTCTATTTGTGTCACTAAGTGCTACTGACAATATTTTGCCTACAATGACCAATGGTTTGAATTCAACAAGTACTGCTTATGATTCCGACAACAAAGGTAAAAAGAACCAAGGTTTGGCTAAGGTCATTATTGGTGCAGTCAGAGATTCCATTTATAAGATTTCAAGAATATTTGGTGTCGAGTTAGATCCAAATCACGGACGAATCATTTGAAGATCAAATCTGCTTGCAACGCGATTTCTCTTGTTACTAGATACAACTAGTATCACCATTAGCATTGTCATATTATCACCCATATTTGACTAAATACATACTTTCACAAATCAAACCAAGTCAAAGCAAATATACGTGAATAAAAGCTGATTGATGAAAATCGGAAAAGAAATGTAGATTACGTATATTAGTGGTCATAGCTTTAGTGAAACTTATATATTAGTCATCTTCTATCTCAATAACCTCTACAGCTTCTCCCTTTGCATCTTTGACTGTTTTGTCTGTTGTTAAACCTTCTTCTTCTTCCTTCTTTTCAATGGTGTCTGACAAGTTATCGGCTGGTGCAACAACTGCACTCTCTTTGACCTTAATATCTTCTTCCTTATCTGAAAGTTTAGACTCATCTTTCTCATCTTTCAAAGCTTCAGAGTTCTCTGATTTCAATGGAGATGATTCGACTTTGATTGGTGCCCTTCTCTTCGGTGATACAGGAATTGCATTGTTAGAGGTGGTAGTGGTTGTAATCTTTGGTCCAAATTTAATAATATTGGCTCCCTTCCCAGTTATGACAGAACTTGATCTGGATCTATTGCGAGATTTAGGTGAACTGGTTGGCGATGCAGCTGGGGATTTGTTGGTCTTGAATACTCTCAAACCATCGACTCCCAAATTATTATTGACTGACCCTGATCGGGTTATCAATTTTGATGGCGTAGGTGGTAACTTCAGGTCCATTCTCTTGGATTTAGCTATTGATATCTCTGCGTTAATCTTGTTTTCCTTTTCAATCTGAGCTGTTTCTAGTTCAATCAGCCTTGCGGCTAATAATCCCTGAAATTCAGTAGTCAACAAATCGGCCATCAGTGGATTGAAAATAAGAATATCATTCACATCTGCATTCAATTTTTTAGGACTAGGTCTCAAAACCAAATGGTATAATGGGACTCTTTGATTGTTCAAAATTGGACCATATGGATCATCTAAGTTAGAGTTTCTTGAAAATGCAGCAGTAAGATGCTTGAACAATAAAATCAAACTTGAAAGATTCTGTCTTGGTATTGATGTCAGAATCTTTACCTTTGCTTCATTTGTTGTTCCTCTTCTGTAGCTGGTTCTTAATTGGTCATAAGTGGTGAATGGTAACAAACTATCAGGTAATTCTAATAACCAAAGCTTTAGACAATCAACAATCTGTAATACAGATTCATTTCTGAATAAATCTTCCACTACTCTGTCTATCACGTAAAGGTCAATATTTTGAGTTGCTGTTGGCATAGTATTGAACTCTTCTTCATACTGTGGAATTAAACCCTGTATTTTTCTTTTCAACTCATTTGTCTTTACGATGTCTATCTTCTGACACCATGCTTCTGAGATATCATCAACAACAGAATCCAGTTTGGATATGATTTTGAAGAAGAACAGTGGGATCGATCTAACTATCAAGTCATCATATTCTGGATCTCTAAAATGGTTCAATAGATCAATACCAAATAATGTAACTTTCGAAGTATCTTTGGAGTTTCCAAAATTTGTAAAATTTGCCTCTGATTTGGGCCAGTACCAACCAGTCTTGAAATTTATTGATTTCTTCATCAATTCATATTCGAGTGTTTCTTCTAATTCGAATGTTGAGTTCTTTTTCAAACAGTTATTGAAATGCTGAAGTTCAACCTCTTTCTCCTTGATCAAAATTTCATTGAAGGACTTGTTCAATCTAAAAGTCAGTCTTATTCTGTTTGATTCAAACTTCTTACCATTAGTGGTATTAATTTCAATGATATGCTCTAGTCTCTTCTTTTCAATATCAAAGCTCTCAACAGCTTCCAGATATTTCAACTTTGCTGTGTTTAAGTTTGTCTTCAATAGTTGAATTTTATTAGGATTTGGCGACAAAGACCACTTGGATTTCAATCCATCGAACATGGAAACAGCAGCTTTTACAGGGGTTGTCTCAGTAGAAATGCTTGAATGAGATTTTTCTTTTGGTTTCAAAAATGAGGTAGAACTCACTTTGGCGATTTCCTCTTTGACCAGTTCAGATTCCAGATCAAATTTAGAAGTGAATCTAGCCAAGTCTGTAAACTCATAAAACCCATCATCTGAAAGAAACTTATTGGTTGAAAGCTTATTCCAATTAGTGATCAAGCCCACATCAATCATATCTTGCCCAAACTTCTCTAGTCTGCTTATAGTATTGTCATCTTTAGTATGTGTCTTCACCCACTTACAAAAATCTTGAGCAGAGAAATAATCATTGTTTATACCAGGAATTGGTATCATTCTCCTCTTCTGAGGTAATGTTGACAGAATATCACCTAGGAAATTGCTGAATTGATATGCATCTTTGAATAGAGTAGTACCCAACAACAATGGAAATTGGAAATCTTCATCTTCACTTTCAATCTCAAAGACTGATGGGTCATCATAGCTTTGGTCCAAGGACATATCTGACTTATCAGCCTTAGTAGGGGTCTTAGTAGCCCTGTCTTGCAAAATAATTGGTGGATCAAGTTTTCCATTAGCCCTTGAAGTTTGCGTTGGTAAATCTTCCAATGCTCTAGTCTTGGTTGCATACTCCTTTTCAGCCTTGATTGCAATATTGATGGATTTTCTGTAAATATTGAACTGAGCAGACAATTCTTTCTTTGAAACCTGAATAAACTGCCCGTAATCTTCTAAAAATTCTTGTAGCTTGATGATAATCTCTGTCAGCTGGGACGACAAGATACTTTTGTTTTGAGAATCAACGTTAAATAGAGCTACTTGATTCTTTTGCAGTTGAGCCAGAGAACCTAACACCTTCTTTTTATCCTCTTGAAATTTAGAAATCAAAGGTGCAGGTAATGAATCTACCCCTTCTTTATCTAGGTTAAGAGATTTGAATGATTTTACAGCAATCTCTTGCAGCCTCGAGGCTTCAGCATCCACAATGGCAGTATAATTCTTAAAGTATTGCAGTATCTCTTTACCCTCATTGAACCCTGCTAGCAAGCTGTCGTGAAAGACATCAATACCTGTGGCATAATCTGATGTCCAGAATGTATCCTCAAAGTTCATCTTGATTGGTAGCAGTAGTATTCGGTCCTTGGTGAACACATGAAGATCTTTAGTAGAAGAAGCCTTGAAATTTTGGAACTACGGTGGTGTCCGGGTTTTGTTTCGCGTCAGTTTTTTTTTTTTTTTTTTGGGCCTGCAAAAAGTTTTGGCGTCGCTTGTTTACCTTTCAATGGGTGGCAACTAACAAGATCAGATAATCAAGTCCTGCAATACATTATACAGATAATGAAAAGAAAGCTTTTTGACAACAACCGATTTCTCATTATCAAGTCCGTTGACTTAAATGATCAGGAGGCAACTGAAATAGCCAACATTTTAAAAGAAAACGAGGCCTCGTTTGACGTTATTCTTAACACTGATTCCAATATGACCCCAAGAGACTGTATTCAAGCAGAATATAGTCATATCATTGCCAACAATATCAACTTTAGTTTATTCGAGTTTGCAGATAGCAATATGATTCCAATCACAACATCTTTGTTCATCAAAGATACAGTCGCCTCAAGAAAGCAACCGGTGTATTCGAGATACTCTCCAAACCCTGCTCACATTTTGAAATCAGTCAATGTATGTGTGGGTAGCTTACCAGAAGGTGATAAAGAAGCCATATTTGGCGGTGTGAAAGCACTTGGTGGCTGTTACTCTAACGTTTTGAATAAGTTTGTGACACATTTGATCTCTGTTGATCCTGATGAAGATTGTTGCATCGCCGTTAGATCGGTAGATGACTGCAACATTAAGATTGTGCTACCAAATTGGATTGATGACTGTTTGAAGTTAAGACAATTGTTGGATGATGAGCCTTACATTTTGATGGAAGGGGATCAAGAACAACAGTTGAAAAGAATGCGTCAATTAGACAAGTTCAACAAGGAGAAATACGAGGATGAAAACTTTGTCCATACCATCCATAAACAGTTTTTGACAAACAAAACATTTTATCTCTGTGATGATATACAACTGAACCCAATTTCATTTGACATAATTGCAAATATGATTAAGAATGCCGGCGGAACCATTACCAGTGAATTATCAAAGGCGCAATGCTATTTAGGGAAATATAGAGATGGTATTGATTATCGAACAGCATGTCGGTTAAGTTTATCGGTAGGGCATCTGAATTGGCTATACTGGATGGTTGAGTACGAAAAATGGATCTCACCTACAGAAAAGTTACTACATTATCCTTACGTTCGTCATGGAATGCCAGAGATGAAAAATCTTGTAATCTCATCTAGTGGTTATCCTGGAGAATCAAGAACTTATCTACTAGAACTCATCCGTGCTTTGGGCGCCGAGTTCACTGCAAATTTCACTCCCAGAAATACCCATCTAATTTGCTCCAAGAAGGTTGGTAAAAAATATGAAGCTGCCATAAAATGGAATAATGCTAAAGTGGTCAATCACTTATGGCTGGAAGAGACTTACTCCAAATGGAAGATTCAGAGGGAGTCGCATCCAAGATATTCACATTATCCTAAGCAATTAGAGTTGGAAGATATTGTGGGAGAAACCAAACTGGATTTGTCTGTACTCAAGACCTTCTACAACGAAGGTAATTCTGACCTATCAGAAGCCATAATTGAAGACTCAGAAGAGGAAATATCTCTTTTAACGGATGAAACTAGTGTTTCAACAAAGAAGAAGAAAAACACTGCGGTATTGGCAACAAAAAAGGCAAGCGAAGTCAACTCACAAGCAGCTAATGTTCGCTCTTTTCAAGAAAACCCTCTATCAGAATCGACCAGAACATCATCATCAAAATCGCTGGCAAGTGCGAAAAAGGCCAAAGTCACCTATGAGGCTGGAAAGGAAAATATTCCTAGTTTGAATGAAAATAATGAGGACATCAGTTTTGATGCAGATACTTCTATCAATCATGATACTCCAGGAAGATCTTCACGTAAGGCTAAGTCTAAAGCTGCTGCTAAGTTGCACTCAGATATGGAAGAACTGAATTTTTTCCAAAAGCAAGTGAAGTCCAAAGATATTCCAATGTTACGCGAAGAGATTGAAGAAAAGAAGAGAAAGCGGGAGTTGCTCACAGAATCAGAAGTGAGCAAAAAGGATACTAGTCAGGTGGATATTCATGAAGATGATAAACCAGTTACGAGTAAAAAGGCTAAGAAGTCATCATCCATGATTCATTATGAAATCAATGCTATTTTGACTGGTATGGAAATGCCTGGATCAACTGATCTTGCCATTTTGAATAATTTGGGAATCAAGTTAACAAAGGACCTTCATGACGAAATCAACACGATTATTTCTCCAAAGTTTCTAAGAACAGAAAAATTCTTGATTGGATTGAGCTATGGATTGGATTACATACTTTCCACTAAATTCATTACTGATGTGTTAAAAGCATTCAAATCAAATCCAACAGATACATCAGGTTTTCCAAATGAAGAAGATTACATGATTGATAAGAAGGATCCAAAGTCTGTCAAAGAACTGACTAGTTTATCAGTCTTGGAGTTGTTACAAAGATCAAAAAACTTAAATGATACTGGCTCAAAGTTATTCAAAGGTTTGACAATAAATGTAACGCCAAAGATCCCAGGTGGGCCATCAACTGTAACTAGAATATTGAAAGCACACGGTGCTGAAAATGTCCACACAATTAAGGCATTGAAAGATCTGAACAACATAAAGGGTCTGAAAGCTTGTAAAAAGTCTAAGGATTATATCTTATTGTCATCAGAAAATGGGTTTTTGGATAAATTCAAATCATTACTACAGGAGAATAATCTTCATGGTAAAGCAGTTGAGTGGCCATGGGTTATCCAAAGTATCTTTGAGATGGAAATCAATGACGAGGAGAATGTTTCGTTTAGCATATAAGTATTTTGTTTATAATAGTTGTCTATAATAGTTGTCTAAATAATATGTCCCTTATGAACTGTGAAGCTGTTGTAAGTATACTACAGTAGTAGATAATTATTGGTCTAAAAGGTCGCCCCTCAAGTGATCACCCTACTGTTGGTGTACGGAGGTAACGGGCTCTCAAAAATATCAAAATCATAAACAAGAGGAGCGTTCTTTAGGAGCTAGAAGTGGTAAAAGTTATTGCTGAGACTCAAGTAACAGCACTAGTATGAGTGAAAGCGCAGAAGACCATACGGAAGATACAAATAGCACCATTCCACCTTCTGAGGAAGAAAGCGTGGTGAAGGTCAATTCAACCTCAGCAGCCAGAGCAAGCACTGCTAAGGACCACAATCAAAAGATTGAAACTGATAGCTTGTTGATAAAGTCAAAAATCTCCAATGCTCAAAGAGAATCTGAAGGCCCAAATGCTTATATCACATACTTAATCGAAACTGAATCCAGTAGTCCTATTTTTCAATCTTCAAAATTCATTGTTAGACGTCGTTTCTCAGACTTCTACTTTCTATATCAGGCTTTACTCAATGACTTCCCTGCATGTGCCATTCCACCATTACCTGATAAGCAAAGACTAGAATATCTCAAAGGTGACAGATTTGGGGAAGAATTCACATCAAAGAGAGCATATTCTCTGAACAGATTTTTGGATAGGGTTTCACTACATCCAATACTGAAGAGATCAAAAATATATCATATCTTTCTAGAGAGTCATGAATGGAATTCATATAAGCAAAACTTGAAAATCCACAAATCATTAGATAGTTCAAACTCTTCAAACGGTGAAGGATTATCTGATGTTTTCATGAATGCCTTCAAATCTACAACTCATCAATCCAAGGAATTTATGGAGATTAAAGAAAGATCAGATAAATTGGATGAGAACATCAATAAGATCGATAAAATATTCAATAAAATCTTGAAAAGACATAGTGATTTGGAGGCTGATTATTTTGACTTTAGTTCACAGATCAAGAAACTAGCAGATTTGGAGCCTGAGCTTGAAGTTCCGTTCATCAAATTCAGCGATGGGTTGAATTCATTAAGTTTAGGATTTCAAGATTTGAAGACATTCTTGGACAATGAGTTCATTATTTCTTTGAAAGACCTTGAGCATTATATTTCCTCCATTCGAAATTTATTGAAATTGAAAGACCAAAAGCAATTAGACTATGAAGCATTGACAGATTATCTTAATAGATCAATCAATGAAAAGAATACAATTTTAGCTGGTGGAGGAACCTCGAATTTCTTTGCCAATAAATTCGAAGAGTTTACTGGTGTTAATCATGAAGTTGCTAGACGTGAGAAATTGAACAAGTTGGATAGAAAGATTGATAGTTTAGGTGTTGAAGTTGATAAATCTAAAGTCGAAGTTGAAGAGTTTGAGAAGCAAACTGTTCATGAGATCCAATATTTTGAAGACATAAAGGCAATTGAACTAAAGCAAAGTTTGAATGAGCTAGCAGATACTAACATTAAGTTTTATAAGGAATTGATTGATAAATGGAGTACTATTGAAAAAGAACTAAAACAATAATAGTTCATAGGGAGTTTGATGTACGATATATGATTTTTTGATGAATTTTTTAATATGCATTATGTAGGTTGAGTTATAACTATTCAGTGTACTATCAATTATGAGGTCTCTCCTATCTTTCTCTTTCGATTAGAGAATACAGAGCCGATTTCAAGTGGCTTGTTTGTTTCTAATATTATATCCGAGATATCTATATCTTCAAAGATGTCGAGTTCTTTTTCATTGGCCACTGGTATATCGCCATTCTGGTCAAACTTATCAACAAATTCCATTCCATAGAACTGAACAAAGTCTTCTCTTGTGATATAATTCTTCCATATAAGATCAGGGAATGATTCATCATTCAAATTTCTATTCTTTTTGTCTCTTGGAATGGGAGCGTGTTTATTTTCATTGGTGTAAAACTTTCTCAAAAGTAGGATTGCCTCTCTTCTTAGTATTCCAGGATATGTAACATAACTATTTGAATGTGTAGAATCTGTATTTATCTTGAGCACAGAGCCATTTCCCCCGAATCTTTCGTTCCCACAACCAAAATACACAGTTCTTATACCAATCTGTTTCAAAGCAGAGGCACACATTATACAAGGTTCAACTGTGACATATAGGTCTATTTCTTTGAATATTGATTGGGGATTTTCCCTATATACATTTTCAATGCCAGCGTTTGATTTCACTTTATCTAGGATGGTGTTAATACCTCTAAATTCAGCATGAGTTATACCAGTTAACGAGTCGTTTGTATTATTCATGCCATAACTTATGACTTGGCCATCATATACGAAGATGCATGCCACAGGAACCTCGCCATTGTGTAGAGCATGACTGGCCAACTTCAAAGCCTTCCTCATAAACTTCAAATGGACATCATCGATCATTCCTAAGCTCTAACTCCCAAGTGATCTCTATTGTTGAAAGAGCCCTCCTCTTCTCATTATGCTTCTTCAAAGACAAATCGGAATTGCTGACACGTAAATGGCAGAGTCGGATTTTATTAAAAGTCACGTGCTTTATTTTAAACCGGATTTCCCTTTCGGGCGGCTTACCACCCTGAAAAAAAGTTAATTACGTGTCCATTTTTTTTAGCTATTTTATTTTCTCGATTTTTCGATTTCATTCTTCGGTCAGAAAAAAGTTCCACGTAGACATCTTTCTTGCAGAGTTTAAATAGGCCAGTGAAGACCCTTTTGTGATTTAGATTTTTATATTCTCTCTCCAATACCCATTTCTACATTAACAAAAGGCAACTGCTTGTATATAATTGAGCTCAAGTCCATCAGTTCCACTCATATCCACTCATATTTTCACTTGACTTACAGATCAACAAACTCAAACACAAATTCCCATAGAGTCGTTCAGAACTAATACCCTTCCAATTCACAACAAAAGCAAACGAAATCACAACTATGTTGAACTCCAAAAAGCTTTTTGTTCCAGCCGCTGTGCTGTTCTACGCCATGCTATTGGTGTTTGGTCCTTTATTCTCATCACAATCTTTTGCCTTAGCTGAAGTCAATGACACAGATAACTATGGTACTGTTATTGGTATTGATTTAGGTACCACTTACTCTTGTGTTGCTGTTATGAAGAACGGTAAGACCGAAATCTTAGCCAATGAACAAGGTAACAGAATCACCCCTTCATATGTTGCATTCACCAAAGATGAAAGATTAGTTGGTGATGCTGCAAAAAATCAAGCCGCTGCTAACCCAAAGAACACCATTTTTGACATTAAGAGATTAATTGGTTTGAAATTCGATGATAAATCAGTACAAAAAGATATCAAACACTTCCCATTCGATGTTATCAACAGACATGGTCAACCAGCTGTTCAAGTCGAAGTTGATGGTGAAGATAAGGTCTTTACTCCTGAAGAAATTTCTGGTATGATTTTAGGTAAGATGAAATCTATTGCTGAAGACTACTTAGGTAAGAAGGTTACCCATGCTGTTGTCACAGTTCCTGCTTATTTCAGTGATGCTCAAAAGCAAGCTACCAAGGATGCCGGTGCCATTGCTGGTTTGAACGTGTTAAGAATTGTTAACGAACCAACCGCCGCTGCCATTGCCTATGGTTTAGATAAGACTGATGGTGAACATCAAATCATTGTCTATGATTTAGGTGGGGGTACCTTCGATGTCTCACTATTATCTATTGAAAATGGTGTTTTTGAAGTTTTAGCCACTTCAGGTGATACCCATTTAGGTGGTGAAGATTTCGATTTCAGAGTTGTCCGTCATTTAATCAAGACTTTCAAGAAGAAACATGGTATTGATGTTACTACTAACAACAAGGCCATTGCTAAACTAAAAAGAGAAGTTGAAAAGGCCAAGAGAACTTTATCATCTCAAATCTCCACTAGAATTGAAATTGATTCTTTCGTTGATGGTATTGATTTATCTGAAACCTTAACCAGAGCCAAGTTTGAAGAATTAAACATTGAATTATTCAAGAAAACTTTGAAACCAGTTGAACAAGTTATTAAGGATTCAGGTGTCAAGAAAACTGAAATCGATGACGTTGTCCTTGTTGGTGGTTCCACCCGTATTCCAAAGGTCCAAGAGTTATTAGAAGCTTTCTTCGATGGTAAGAAGGTTTCCAAGTCCATCAACCCTGATGAAGCTGTTGCATATGGTGCTGCTGTTCAAGCCGGTGTCTTATCTGGTGAAGAAGGTGTTGAAGATATTGTTTTGTTGGATGTCAATCCATTAACCTTAGGTATTGAAACCACTGGTGGTGTCATGACTACTTTAATCAAGAGAAACACTGCTATTCCAACAAAGAAATCACAAATTTTCTCAACTGCCGTTGATAACCAACCAACTGTTCTAATCCAAGTTTACGAAGGTGAAAGATCAATGGCTAAGGATAACAACTTATTAGGTAAGTTTGAATTGACCAACATTCCACCAGCTCCAAGAGGTGTCCCACAAATTGAAGTTACCTTTGCTTTAGATGCTAATGGTTTGATTACCGTTAGTGCCGTCGATAAGGGTACTGGTAAGGCTGAATCCATCACCATTAAGAATGAACGTGGTAGATTATCACAAGAAGAAATTGACCGTATGGTTGAAGAAGCTGAAAAATACGCTGCTCAAGATGCCGAATTAAAGGAAAAGATTTTAGCTAAGAATGCTTTAGAAAACTATGCTCACAACTTAAAGAACCAAGTCTCTGATGATTCAGGATTAGGTGGTAAGATTGATGAAGATGAAAAGGAAACTTTACTTGATGCCGCCAACGATGTTTTGGAATGGATCGAAGATAATGAAGACAGTGCTACCAAGGAAGACTTTGATGAAAAGATGGAATCATTATCCAAGATTGCCCACCCAATCACTCAAAAGGTGTACGGTGCCGCTTCAGGTGAAGATTTCGAAGATGAAGACGATGATGATTTCTTTGATCATGATGAACTATGATCAACTCAAAAAAAATTAGCCTTCTCACAGATATAATAGAACCCTTGAGAAGATTCATCCAAGATATCTTATTTATAGAGTAATATGGTGTGTGTTTATGTTTCAAGTTTTATGGATTCTAGTTTATCTCGTTATTGATTGTTATTAATTTGAATTTCATTATATATGGAGATTTCTCAATCATCATTAACCATTTTATCTGCATTTCTTTATACTATATGTTATATTAATAAATCTAATCTAATATTTACAGACACCATAGTAGGAACATCATTCGTAGATTATTAACTATCTGTACCTAACTTATAGCTTACCAACGTATCAATTTGGTGATTGTCTGTTGCAAAGCTTCTAAACTTTACACTTTCAGATGTTCCATTATTGATTTCCTTTGAATCAGAATCAATCCATTCGGTTGGGACTCTAGCATTAGCATCAGCATAGACTAAGATGTTGAAAGTATAAAAGCCAGCTTCTAATGTGGGTAAAAATGTAACAGAAGCTGTTATCTGTCTAATGATAGCTTGTATCTCTCTCTGTATCTGCTCCTTTGGTTTCTGGTTATCATCATTTTCCTCTTGACCTGCCGTTGGCAATATATTGATATTAAATTCCCACCTTTCGACAACTTCTGCTGTATCTTTATTAATTATCACCAATATTAGTTTTGATATCTTGTTACCAACCACCCATTTGTGCAATTGATTCATGAATTTCTTGATGTAAGCTTTTATATCATCGTCACAAGTTACTAACATGTTCAACCCATACTTCTTCACAACCTGGAAGTCATCAGGTGGGTATATTCCTCTCTGGTAAAGAATGGAATTTATGCTATACTCAAAAAACTCTGCCACAGTCTTGGATGATCCTCTCAGTTGCACATTTGATCTTGTAGGAGCTGAGTCTGCCATCTTTGTTTGTTGTTAATTTGTTGATTTGTTTGGAGTGATTTGAAGATTTGAAGATTTGATTTTTTTTTTTAAAAAACGTCAAGAACCAAGAGCGTACCACAGATCAACTTCACAACCTCAGAGATCAAAAAATCAGTATGGTGAGTTTGGCTTTATTCAAATAGCAGCTTATGTATTTGCAGAAGTGGAATACTAACATGGGCAACAGCATGGAATCAAACGTCAGCACTTGACTGAAGAAGCCAAAAAGCTGAAGAGAGAAAGGGAGGCAGGCAAGATCAAGACATACAGAGAGCTGGCAGATGATGTCTTGCTGGGCAAACAAAGACAGATATACTCAGATTTGGCCTTCCAGAAAACCGCACAGCTGATTGAATTGAATCCAGAGTTCTACACCGTCTGGAATTACAGAAAAGATATCATCACTGAACATTACGTCAAAAACACCCCAGATGAAGACAAACTAGTCAAACTATTCACTGATGAGCTGATGTTTGTCATGATTCAATTGAAGAAATATCCAAAGACATACTGCATTTGGAATCACAGGGTATGGCTACTAGAAAACCATCCTAATGCTAGTTGGGAGACAGAATTGCTAGCAGTCAATAAATTGCTAACAATGGATTCAAGAAACTTCCATGGATGGCATTACAGAAGATTCATAATTTCAAATTTAGAAAGGGTGAAGGGTACTTCATTAGCATTATCTGAATTCAACTATACAACAAGTATGATTGATAAAGACTTTTCTAATTTTAGTGCATGGCATAATAGAACAAAACTATTGCCCATTTTATTTGAACTTAAACCAGAACCTAGATTTGATTCAAAATTACAATACCTAAGGGATGAACTGGAATATTTGAAGAATGCAATGTATACTGATGCAGATGATCAATCAGTATGGCTTTATTTGAGATGGCTGATCACTGATGACTTGTTCATAAAGGATATCTCTAAAGAAGTTTACGTGTCGATATTGATGAATGAGTTAAAAAGTATAAAAGAATTGAATGAGTTAGAAATTGATGATAACGGTAAAGATAATAATTGGTGTTTGAAAACCACGGTCACCATTGATACAATTCTTAAGGATTTGGATGAAAATGGAACAGGTGATGAGGAACTGAAAAGTGAGATTAAAGAAAGCTTAACAAAGTTGATTGAAACTGATCCATTGCGTAAAAATAGATACATAGACATTTCAAAAGATCTATGAGATAGAATTAGCTATTAAAATTCGGTAATGTGTTGTTGAGAACGTCATTATACTAGTTTCCCTTTCAGGACCCTTCAAGCTAATTTACGCTGAATCAATGAAATCACAGATATATATCAAATTCGTATTACATTCTTCACGTATATTTGGTTTACTTATTTTATCACTTGCTTATCTCATCGTATAATCTTTTTCTTTGATGTCCCAGCATATATCTTCTTTCACCAATCGTGAAATCTCTCTCTGCAGTCAAATATTCATCAGATTTGAGCAAAAATGTCTCCTCTTCCTTCAACCCCTTTTCATTAGCAATAGGTATCATCACATCAACGAACTTGTTTTTCAACTCGGGATGAATTGTGGCTAATCCAGAGTAATTGAAGGAACCAATAAATAGTTTTAATAAGTCCAACAGTGTCTCATTTATTGAAGCTTTATCAATATTAAATTTTGCATAATCAACATCATCCTCGTATTTTTTTGGTGTTTCTCCATTTGTTGCTCCATTTTTACTGTCATCATTATGCTCAGTAAGCTGGGTATTCAATTTATAATCTTTCAATCTGGCAGCTAATATAATACATGCCAATGCTATACCATGAGGTGGTACTTTCAATCCAATATCAATCTGATAAGAGTCATATGCAATTAACCAAGCTAAATAGCAGATATCTTGATCTACTTTCAAGGTTTTACCAATTTTTACCAAAAATTCCTCAATATGATAGTTTCTGAAATCAAACGACATTGTTTCTAACAATTTGAACTCAAGGCCCAGAATCTTCTTTCTATAACTCTCCACTGATTCAGGTGAGTTTGATTGATTCCTTGTTATATTAGCTACCGTTATTATATCTCTTAATCTTTTTATTGTATCTTCATTTTTACTTGCAATGAATATAGAAGTCACTGCAATATCATAACATACATTTGTGTCAAACTTGTTGAATAGGAAGTACTTTTGATAATAAAGCATTGCTGCCTCTAAATTATGGGTTGGACTATATGGGTTATAATTGTTAGTATGTGAATCTTCCAAGAACATTTACTACTTAGTCTGTAAACTTACAATTTCAATGTTATGCATATTTTCATCAAAAAGTTAAAGATGTGGTTTCTTCTTTGGTCATATGTCGTCATAGAATCAATTGTCTTTATATGAGCATGGTCAATCTGTTCCTTTGTTAAAAAAGGTCTCGCTAGTTGTATTGTTGATGTCAGTTTCTCATTTGTATCAGTAGGGTTTGTGTTGGATGCATTCTTGTCGTTGATGCTATCATTGTTATTATTATTGTTGGTTGAGGTGGTCTTTTCAAAACTTCTGGCAGTATTTCGCTGACTGTGACTGTTCGAGCCGGTACCCTGACCATTCTTGTTGTTGAAGTTCCTATTTCTTCCGCTATCTGTCCTTAGAGATGACATCTTTCATGGATTTCAACTTTCTGTTCTATTGTCTATCTTGACCATCTTCAAGAAAATTGGAAAATTTTGAAATGTCTGAATGGCAGAAAGTCCGGCTTTTAAAGGAAACATCTGAACACCATTACCATCGCTTCTAACCGTTGGAAAGTCTACTTTGATGAGACCTTGTTGAAGCAGAGATCTTCTGGCAGCTACAGATGGGTGTTATATCAGGGTTATATTAAATCAATGTATATTTACATATAAATTCAATCCAGACGCTTTATAAAGCAATACTAGTAACCTATAATAGAGCTGATTGGACTAAAGCGCGGTTCGTGCTGAAGCTGATCCAGCATCAGCTTGATGATGAAGATTTCTCGCTTGATCATGACGTTCACAATAATCAAATATAACAAATATCATTAAATAACTGAATCAGGTATGCAAATATTCATGTATGGCAAAGCTGTAGTTATGCTGATCTTTATTGATATTAATCTGATTTCATCTCAAACAGGAAATGAAGTTGACACAACTGAGCGTGAGCACCACGTTTTGAAAGATAGAGCAAAGATTAACGACTTCAAACTCATGGAACTTGCACTTAGGACTTGATGAAATATGTCACTGAAAAGTGATATCCCTCGACCAGTAATTCAATATCACAAATGCCCATAACCTATACTTTGAGCGCACAGGCTTCATTTAGACTTGCGGGTAACTCAAGATTTGAAAGTTCTTTTTTTTTTTTAGAAAATTTTTCCTAAATGAAAATTTGAGTGGCAAATCTCTCTCCCTTCTTCCTACTTTATTTACATTATCCAAACTAATTTAAATAATATGTCTGAACAACTATCAGAAAACAGAGTCTTTGCTAGACCATTACCACCATCAAGTATGTTAACTTGTCACTGTTTAAGCGCTCTAAGGGCCTTTCTCTCAAAAAAAAATCAATACTAACAAAAGTTCCACCCCCTTACTTTTAGCCACTGAAGATGATATCAAAGGTTTCTTCGAACCAATGGGTGAAATCAAGGAAATCTCCATGCGTGGTGGTTACGCCTTCATTGAATTCGTCAACGCTGATGATGCCAAGAGATCAATTGAAGAATTAAACGGTCAAAGTTTCTTAGACACCAACATTGATTTACATTTTGCTAGACCAAAGAGAGAAAGAAATAGAGCTATCGTCAGAAACCTTCCAGAAGGTGTCGCTTGGCAAGAATTGAAGGACTTCTATACCGGAAAAGGTTTCGAAGTTACCTTCACTGTTGTTGAAAGAGATGATCCAACCGTCGGTGCTGTTGAATTCACCACTGATGAACAATTACAAAACGCCATCAGCGAAACTAACAACATTGATTTCAACGGTGCTAACATCACTATTGAAAAGGATTTAAACCCACCACCAATTCGTGCTGCTAACCGTGACTTCGGTGGTCGTGGTGGTTTCAGAGGTGGTCGTGGTGGCTTCGGTGACAGAGGTGGATTCAGAGGTGGCCGTGGTGGTTTCGGTGACAGAGGTGGATTCAGAGGTGGCCGTGGTGGTTTCGGTGACAGAGGTGGATTCAGAGGTGGCCGTGGTGGTTTTGGTGACAGAGGTGGTTTCAGAGGTGGCCGTGGTGGTTTCAGAGGTGGTAGAGATGACTTCAGATCAAGAGATGGTGGTTTCGAAAACAGAGGTAGTTACAACAGAGACAGATCCCCAAACAGATATTAAACTGTTTGTCTATCTTAACTGACCAAATCAATGGACTATTAACCTTTGACTGTTTTTATTTCTATCTTTTCTAATCTCTACTATTTGATGCTAATCCTGACTGAATAATGTTGGTTTTTGCCTTTGATGAAATCTTCCTTTATTTTCTTGTCTTCATCGATGCGAATATAAAAAAGAGAAGAGGCGATCTGTTGCTAGAATTTGATTTTGAAAAAGATTATTGTTTTATTGCTAAGTATTATTATTATTGTTATTATCTTATTTTTATAGGTCAAAGTTTGTTTTGTCTGATCAAATTTTACAATTGTTTAAAAAATTTCTATAGTGAATAAGTTTATGAATTGTTTTAAGGAGAATTATAATTGGGAGAAGAATGAAGTCTGGAAGTGGGTATCTATCAAAGAAAGACTGAAGTCAGGAACCAAGAGAAAATTTAATCTGAAATGTAATCTTGGAAATCATACATCTAGTCTCAACCATCATCAAATAACTACATAATGATCGAAGTTTCTTTTATTTCACTTCTAATAATGAAACTGGAAGCTTCGTTTGTTCAATCGGGCAAACTTGTTATCTTTTGAACAAGTACAAATGTTCCATATTGGAGATATTTATATGATTTTTAAATATGAGTCCATATAACTTCATATAATTATGCTCAATCCAGTTATTTGTTAGTTTGATATGGAGTGTGACTGAAATTTCTAGCTATTATGGAAGATGGAGCAGATTGGATACTGAAGGATTGGAATCTGTGTTACTATTTGCGAGATTGACCTCTGATAATGCAGCTCTCTTTCAACTTCAATATTGGTTGAGAGGTGTCAATGTGTAGTTTCAACGGTATTCACGAACAAATATGCACTAGAGATTACTACAGATTCTTATCATGCAAAAAACTTTTAATCGATCATACTCTATATATAATATACTTTATGAGAAACACTTCTAACCTTGGATCAATCTTGTTGTCAAAGCTTCCAGGTCTTCCAATGTCTCTGGTTCCTCTAATTCAATAACATTATCTTCTTGTTCAGATGGTAAGTCTTTCTGGAACCATTTAGGTTTCTTAGCAGCACGTTCATCTTCAGATTCCTCGTCAGAGTATTGCATATCTTGATCCAAGTCGTTTGTGCCCAAGTATGCTCTAGTCTCTCCATCATCTTCTTCAGAGTCGCTCTCTTCTTCTTCCTTGGCTCTTCTTTCGGCTTCTTGTCTCTTACGCTTCTTATCTTGCTTCTTCTGTTTAGCCAACAGCTTATCATCAACGTCAACTTCTTGCATGACTTCTGATTCCTTGGAGATAAATTCTTCCTTTTGGACATCAGCATCACCTGCATTATGGAAATCATCTTCGTCTTCAAACTCATACAATTGATGGGCGTTCCCGTCTTCGTCAAATATCAGTTTGGTTGGATTACCCTTTGATGTAACAGATTGTTTCTTCGATAGAGCTTTCTTGGCTGATCTCTTTGATGTTGGCGCAACCAAATCTGGCAATTCACCATCCTTAAGTTCATGATCCTCTCTTTTGACAGTCATGAAATCATCTTCAGAATCTTCATCCGGGTTTTGATTCGTCATACTCATATAATGTTCAGATAGAACACTTTGATTCTTTCTTTCAAACATCTTGTCGTATTTTGTACGAACCTTTTGTTCTTTAGCGTCTTCAAAGTCACCATCCTCATTAGTATTAGATAATGCCAATAGCTTTCTCGAAGCGTTCTTCAATTCCTTATTTTTTTGAGCACCCTTAATCTTGATCTTTGGAGCACCTGGTAATCCTAATGACTTAGCAAACTCTTCGGTTGGTAAGTCATCAAATTTGAAAATATCTTTATCCTTCTGTATATGCACAGATTTAACGTATGACATGAATGCCTTTTGTCCCAAATATTTGATTTCAGGATCTTTGAAACATAATGCTTGCATTTGTGATTGAATTGACTTCTTCTTTGATTGTTTAATATTAAGTTTATTTGGTTCAATTTTCTTCACTAATAATCTCTTCAACATTCCTTCTTCCTCAGAAGGTGTCAACATTAATAGAGATTTCCCGGTCTTACCAAATCTGGCAGCTCTACCAACTCTATGAATATATGTATCAGCATCTTCTGGACAATCAACTTGGATAACCCAGTCAATGGCAGGAAAATCTAGCCCTCTAGCAACAACATCTGTAGCGAATAGACAAACATGTTGAGCCTTTGAGAACTTATAAACAGTTTCAGTTCTAGCTGTTTGCTTCTGTCTACCATGCAATTTCATTAACGACACACCAGGTTGCATTGTTCTGAATGTTTCATAAACATAGTGTACTTGCTTTGAAGATGAGAAGAAAACTAATATCTTGGCTTTTAAGTGAGTCTTTATGAAACTGTATAGTGTGTCTAATTTTTCTTCTAATGGAACGGTGATATATGATTGCACCAAACTATCTGGCGTAGCAATTGACTTTTCAGCATCTTCTATACCAATATATTTTGGATTTGTTAATGATAATCTTGCTAAATCACTTACTGAGCTTGATTGTGTAGCACTAAATAAAAGTGTTTGTCTTGATGCTGGTAGATTTGAGACGATATCATCGATTGTCTTCTTGAAACCCATATCCAAGCATCTATCAGCTTCATCCAATACCAACGTTTGTAAGTTATTCAGATCTAATCCAACGGCTTGATCCATATGTTGTAAAATTCTACCTGGAGTACCAATTAATATATTAATCTTTGCAATTCTCTCCATTTCATATTTGACATCTTTACCACCGATAACTAGACCGACAGAAAACTGTTGATGTCTACCGATCTTCAATAGAACTTCATATATCTGAATGGCCAATTCTCTGGTTGGTGATATAATCAGTGCTCCCAAACCATCATATTCTGTCCATTTGTTTCTGTATAATCTTTCAATCACTGGAATCAAAAATGCTAAAGTCTTACCTGAACCAGTCTTCGCAGCTGCTAAAACATCGTCACCTTTTAATGAGTATGGTACTGATTCCTTTTGAATACCAGTCAATGATAGAAAGTTTGATTCAAGAAGACCTTTCAAAGTATTAGGACTGATTGGTAAGTCTCTGAATTGTGAAGGTTTGTTGATCTTAGGATCATATTCTTGGATTTTCTCCTCCAACTCTTCCAGGTATTTATCCTCCTTCTTACGGTATTCCTTACGCTCGGAAGCTGTGATCTTCTTTTTAGCCATAATGTTATTAGCTCACGTATCAAAATGAATAAATAAAGTAGCTCATCTCGTTATTTTATTAGACTTATACAAAACTTTCAGCTCATCAAAAAAGAAAAATTTTTCGTTTCGGCCACGCTCTGGGTGTCCGGATGTATTATTGTTATCAGCGCTAGTATCAGTCCAACTGTTTTAAACCCTCCAATCTGAACCAGCCCTTCTTGAGTGTTCTCACCTCCAAGCATTCGTCATTCTCTAAGAATGATTCATATTTCTTGATAATTACTTCCGGCCGTGTCTGCTGTAACCTTGATGACCAAGAATATTCCTCTTCATATACATCAAAATCAAATTCCCTCATCTGATTGACCTCTACTTTATAGTGAAAGCTTTGAAGGTGTTGTGCCAATCTACCAAGATCTACTCTCCTTTGTTTATCTATGCTTTTGAAAGGAAGTTGTCGGATTGTTTGAGTTTTCGACACTTTGGATATTTTGAGACCAGCTTCAATGTCATGTTTGGCCTGTTTTCTTTGAGGTGTTGGTAAGTTGGTACGGTTTTGTAATGGAGTATTTCTGATTTCGGTGATGTCAGCATGTGAGTTATCAGGTGTTGGTAATCCAGCTGTGCTTGATTGATGATCAAAATTATTGCTGTGCGTGTTGTTATTGGCCCTCAACTTTGTCAAGATAAATGGGTTGGAAATTGTGACATCATTGGCCATGGTCAAATCTTCGTCTTCTTCATCAGCTTGAATTGGTTGACTGTAAGTCTCATTATTAGTAGTAGATCTTGAAGATAGTCTTTCATGCATTGAACGACTCCATTCATTAGAAGGCTCTTCCTGATGATCTGAATCTTCGTCTAAATCTTGAACTTCAATAATTAGCTTTGAAGGATCAATAGATGTTGAACTAGTTGTGGGCTGTGGGATACCCATTGTAAGATCCTCTTGTTCTTCATGCTCTTCTTCAGCTTCTTCAGCTTCTTCAGCTTCTTCAGCTTCTTCTGTGACTTTTTCATTATGTCCTACTTCAGATTCGGAATCACTCACCTCATTAGCTGAGTTGTGTTCCTCTATTTCATCTGTATCACTCTCTGAATCTTCAATTATCTGAACAGTACTATCAATCACAGTATTTGTGATTATACTCTTTTCAGCATGTCCTTCTGATATTTTCATTTTCAAAACTTCTTCTAATTTGAATAGAATATCTGCAAGCTCAATGAATAAGACATCGTTTTTTTCAGGTTCAATGTTGACATCTATATTCTCAGGGTTCGTCCTTATGTTCAATATCCAGATCTTAGGCAGTAAAAGCCCCATTTCTTCATAAATTGAGTTCAATAATTTGTTAACTGTCTTCCCTATTCCAATACTCAAGTTCATTGGACGCTCATTGATTGAAAGAACCTTGATTGGCTTCCCACTATATGAAGTAATCTCATATTCAGCTTTGGTCTTTGGAAGAATGAAAGATAGATGATACCCATCAATAAACTCATTGTCATCTTCGTAGAATATTGATTTTTCTATGTTTCTTATTTTGGTGAGAATTGAAAGTGCTTTTATTTTGTGAAGTAGGCTTGAGTCCAAGCTACCATTGAGAATCATATCTTTTCCTGGTATGCTTATCACTTTGTTGTTTGATAACTTGATGAACTTTAATTGAAACCTGATATTAGAGTAAGTTAGAGAGTATGCTATCAAAAGTGCCTTCAGTTTCTCGATGTTTTGTCTTGCAGCCTTGATTAGCACCTTTCTTCTAACTGGAAACGGATTAAATAATCCTTTAATATTGAATGTAGTTCCAGGCCCATTCATCGAAACTTTCGTTATAGAAGAAGCCATGGTTCCATCTCCATTGACACTCCATTTGACTCCAACTTTATCTTCTGATGTCTTTGTGGTGATCTCAAACTGTCCATTTCTGGTTAATTGTGAAATAAGATATAGCGCCTCCCCTCGAAATCCCAAAGTATTGATGGTAGACAAGTCTGATTCAATTTTGGATGTTGCATGGTTTTGACATAACAATTGTCTATCTGCCTCATGGATCCCAGTACCTGTGTCTTTCACTAGAATGTATTCCAATCCACAAGTTGCTTCGTCAACTTCAATATAAACATTGGATGAACCAGCATCGATGGCATTATCCACCAATTCTTTCACAACAGACACTGGAGAGTAAATTGAAGAAGTTGACGTTATGGAAGCCACTGATTTGGCACAGATCCTCTTGATTGCCATTGTGAGCTCTAACACTGAAGATTTTGCCTCCTCAAATGATGATAATTAGCGTGAATATCAGATCTGACGCCAAATCAAGTCAAAAATAAATTCTAAATGACACGGAAATGGCAGAATTTATTGATTTATTGAAATTACAAGATTTTATTCAATTACAGCTATTTATTCTTGGTGATCGTTACTCTCGTATCCAATACTCTTGGTGCTCTTTCTTTTTAACTAAGTTACTTTAAATATGAACTGCAATTATTTTAATTTCTGAACTTGAGTTTTTGTTTAGTATCACTCAAAAATTTTATGAGGTATGTCTAATTTATTTTCGAAACCCAAAATTTGAATATTTCAGTACATGATAGAGATAAATTCGAGGAATATCGCTTCGAATACAATCATTTACCATATCAGCAGAAATGCATAAAAAATAGTGAGGATAAATACCTAGGGATACCTTTCAAAGGTGTAAATTGGAATACTCAGTTGAAACGAATTGAGAAGAAAATACTCTTCCCTCTAATCGATCAGCTACCAATTTCATTAAGATGTCAAGGTATCAACACTTA